>LYUA01000971.1:233924-244104 GCA_002093875.1 Calopteryx splendens | reverse complement strand
GGGAAATCACAGGCGGTACAGGGAAATGAACTGGCCACCCTACCCTTGTGTGTGAATTTCACATGCAGTTGGGCTTAGTACTGGGTAAGCTCTATCCTCGTCTACCAAACCGACTATCCAGTTGATTACCATGATTTTTTATGAACCTTACTGTTATTTTGATATCTGATGGCGCATAGCTAATAGTATTTTATTTCGATAAATACTTACCTTTAGTAGTTTCCAAGCGAATAATTTGAAATAGACGTACCTAACTCACCAAATAAGCCTTGAGTATACATGAAACCATTCTATAAATTTCTTTTAATAACATTTGAATGAATTATTTTAGTTCATCACATCAGTATTTTTATCGTCATGTTCATTAACCCTCAAATGATAATTAAAGGCATATTTTGTCCATTTAGATTACTATGCGGAATATTTTCTTACTCTAATCACTCGCACGTGAATGCATTTGCCTATTCACTTACGTCATTCATCGCATAAACGGAATTTCTCCTTGAGTTCTCCTTCCAGTCTTTGAAGGTTACAAACTCTCCCTCCAATTGCCCATACAGCCGTCATCTGCAAACTCATCAGACCAAATTGAACACCAATGAATTCAATGAAGAGATGCGAGGCGAAACATGATCTGCTTGTAGGATGAAGACTCTTCCCAGAGGCATTTACAACCCACTCCTTTTAAGCACTTTTGTAACACTTCTTAATGCAAGTTGTACTAATCACTGAAGAGAAAAATCAATGCGAGTAAAGGCATCTTTTGCGTTGGAATAATCCTTTTGATACAACAATTTCTTTACGGACTTTTCTAAGGAACTATTATTTTACCCTGCTGTCACTTTTGTGTGTCCCTCTATTTTAAAATATCTTTTGCTGGCGAGGAAATCTACCATGTGGATGCGCATAATGTGCGTAGTAATTTAGGACAGGATCCTGCGAATAGTATGATAATCATAGTACTCTAAAAATATTTTATTGCAAAAGTTACAAAACATTAGTATTACGTATCCATAATTAATATTATTTTCACTATTATCACCACATTTTTAAGTAATAATATGAGTAAATATTTAAAATGGATTAAATAAGGATATGCTGGAAACCTAAAATTAACTAGAACATATCTTGAGGTCATCAATCAAGACATACATTTTTCAAATATTTTTTTGAGTAATTTTTATAATCTAAGAGGCAGGTTTATCTATTGATTTTGAGAAGAATATTACCACTGTTCAATCATCTCCATCCCTTATTGTCTAGGAACGAAGAGCAGTACATTTGGGTAATTTTTTCTCTGGCATGTTGAAAGTGGTGTTAATTCCAAAACGTGACAAATAACAGTCTTTATTTTCTTTGCCACCACGTGCAGCAATTTACGCCTTATGTATCTCTTAGAATTAATCAAATTAAAACTGGATTAGGATTTCTTAATCTCCAAGCAAATACGATAGTGATTCTTTCTATTACAAATGTGTTTTTGAGTGATGTATTAAAATTTAAAGATACATTGATTTATATGACATCATCAGTTCCTTTTTTATCAACGGTATGAATAAAATACCTCGAAAATTATTTGGAAAATTACGGGAAAATGTCAATTATATAAACTAAAATATTTTTTAACATTTTTTACCTGGAAAAGTTTCCTTGAAGAAGTAAGTATAAGTCAGAATTTGAGGAATTACTATCGTTCAGTAAATTTAATCTTGCCTATCTGTAGTTTCGAATATTCTTTGTCACTTGCAGCATGCTACAGAACTCCGAGTCTCATAGGAAACATTTAACATGTCAACAGCGCGGATTCTGGCCCAAACGCCTCTCTCAACCTCCCATAAATTCCCGCTGTTTTCCGGATTATCTGGCAGCTTACTATTATCCTAAAAACACAATACTCTCACGTGTGAAACTCAGATTAAATAACTCTGAGATTTAACTGCTCACGACACATAAAAATACAATAGATTTTTATTGGAAACTGAAAATACTGGGATAGGAAACATTCTGCCTAAATTTGTATGCTCATCTTCCAACTGTGATGGTCGTGGGTGCTTAACATTTCGCTCATATTAAAGTGCCCGAACAACATAACTCGGAGAATTTATGTACAAACACAACTTTAAATCAGGCAAAGAAAATTCAAAAGACCGTGAACCTTGATGCACGTTACCCCAACTACTTTCGGCTCTGCGACCATTATAATGAATTGTCATTCGCAATAATTTTGCATACAGCAGGCTATATTTTTGAAACTAGTAAATGTTGAATTTCCTACGGATTGAAACTTTGAAATCAGTTCCGTATTAGCCTGAGTAGGATATTATTTTTTGGCAATTATTCATTACCTACGCTTAAAATTGGCATAACGGTTTGCTACGTAAATTACCTATTATATTGAATATTTATGATACATTTTTATGCAAATATTATGCAACTATTTTAATATCGCAACTCTTGCATTCCCGTCCAGGAATTATTTTCAAAATTCAGTCAATATAATTAAATTATAACGACACATCAAAAGCAACCGCATACATTCAATGCACCGTACAAAACAAAGAATGATTTATTTTCGAATAAATAGGAATTTAATTATTTTTCTTTTCTCTTGAACGAGAACTTAATGCTCTTTTATTAGGTATTGACTTTCAATCTTTGATGACTTTGATTTTTACTGTATTCATAGTTAAACTAAGTAATAAATATAATATATAATAAATAGATTTTGAAAACCACATTAAAGATACTATTTATGATGTAAAGCACAATCTCCATTGATGTTAAAAATGTTTGGGGATGTATGGCATATTAATATTTTTCATTTTATTCTTAAGTATTTAAAATGTACCCACTATATCGACACAAGAAAATATTTTCTAATAATTGCTTTCTAAAGCACCACGATGAAGTATTAATTATTTTGTTTTATTTTGCAGGTGAGTTTCGACCTTGATGGTATTATTAGTTCATCTTTCGAAGTGGACCACTAAAGGTGAGGATTTTTTAAAGTATTAGTTTCAGGAAATTTCTCAGTATGTTTGAGCCCCTGAAACACGTAACCGACTCTCGATTAATCGTTCATTCCTAATCGTATATTGCTATATATTTAAATCAATTATTTTTGGCCTGCAGTGTGTTCTTAGAACTGATACATGTTGAGAACATTGCATAAACTGTTAAATGATATGTTAAACTGGGTTCAGTGAATCTTCATCAAATGGTCATAAAGATTGAGGAAGCTATTGTTTTATAAATTTTGACTAAAATTAATTGCTTTGTAAACCTCGATCCCTCTCTCATTTTTACAGTCGTGGGAACCCAAAAAAACCGGACATATACCTTAGAATTTATCTCCCTTAAAACTAAATAAAAAAATGATCAGGTATCAGGTACTTTACATTGACTTCGACTTCGTGGAAATGAAAAAAAACTGAGGTTACCTCTCATTTCTTTCAATGTATTATATACCAAATTATGCATAATGCAGGCGGGTTAAAATGGGATGGTGATGTGATTTTTTGATAGCATAAATTTAAAAGTAAACAATTGCCAAAACCCATGAAAAAATATTTAGTTGACAGTAATCGATTAACAAATCCATTTGGATTTTTTTCTTTCTGTCACAGTCTTCAGATCATATATAATACCGGATGGAGTCATATGGTGATTGAATTGGTGCGGTGGCTATTTTACTGGCTTCTCGCCTTATGGCCCCAGGTTCGAACCCTGGTGGTGTCAAGTATTCTTGAGGTAACCCGATCCTTTCTCAGATTTGATCTAGAGAGCACTTGAAGTTCCTACTCTGCCCGACTGATGGGACTTAAAGCTGTGGACCCCTCGGCGTCTTTTGTTAAGTGTAGTCTAATGCTGACGCAGGGTTTCTGTCCACCCTTCTTTATTCCCTCATTATTTTGTTTCTACCAAATAACCCACCTATCCCTGATGAAACAAACTATTTCAGTTGGCGGTAGCCTACCCTAACAAAAACAATATTGGTACATATTAACTTAAATTCGTTCGACTTTGTGGACATGTAGAAAAGAGCTGAGGATGCCTTTTGTTTTGCCAAATTATATTTTGTAATTTAAATATAATAGATACTTTTTAAAATTTAAATGACACAACGCCTCTTCCTGTACATGCGTAGCCATTGTTGAATTGACAGTACTTTCGAGGAGATTTTGGAGCTATTAAATCCTTTATCGTAGTGGCTAATGTCCAATGGTCCAAGTTACTGAATTTATGTATAATATTGATGATTAGACTGTCTCAAAGAACATACGTTTTTGGTAGAAATAGAAATGTGTACCTTACCTTTAAGCTTGTTGTTCCTAGCGCTAAATCGTATTTTAGCTGAAGTGCCCCTGTTAAGTACTGTTTTTTCAGTCTAATTTCAGTATTGAAAATAATTAATGCAAATGAACGAGTTTGAATGATGAAGGGACCTTGATAATTTGGAATTGCTTTATCTTAGAACCGAGATATTTTCCTGTGTGGCGAAGTTCGTTGAAGAGCGCAGGTATAGAAGGCAACGAAGTTATTTGAAATCCCAACGCATGTTACGAGAAAGAGCGGAACTCTCCTTATGCATGAACTCTCCTTATTCGCCGTGGCTCATCTAAATTCATTGCTGATTATCCATCGTTGAATTATACAGTAATCGAAGCAGAGTTGATAAATATCATTTGAAGGAATTCATCTGATGTAAATTATAAGCAACTCGGATCCGATATAAATAATAAATTGGCATGAAATTGTAGTTGAGCCGTGGTTGCCTCTCATGATTGGTTTATCCTCGCAAACCCGGAAGCCGTAGATCCGGTGCAAGGAGTCTTAGTAGGGAACACGGTGTTCTTTTTCCCAGCGTGGATCGATGATGAGTAACGACTAACCAGCCACAGCCATCGCCTTCCCAGTTTCGGCCTTCGTCGGGCTCGGCAAGTGTGGGTTTTTTATTTTCGGATTTTATGTTCAATAAAATCATGCCGTTTTGATGACGTATCAAGTTTAGTTTCGTGTTTCTAATCGTGTTGAATTAAATCGAGCTAACTTGGGTGGCGGAGAATAGTCATACGGCTGATGTGTGAGGGTTAGTATAAAAATGCTCCATAAAGAAATGTATGTATATATGAATAAGGAGCTTGAGTAAAAGCAATTACTTAGTTAAGATTTAGTGTTATGATCTCCAATATATTGCCTGGAATATAATAAACAATAAAATAAGGTTATCACCAAAATATACAGCTTTATATTTAAGTATTGATGAGACAGTTCAACGTTTCGCCGCTTGTTCAAAATTCGAAACTGGTTTCATCAATAGATGCTAGGGCTATCGATCTTCTTTATCTTAAATTTATCAATGCAAAGCTGAGATCAACTTCCGGAAATATGTTTTCAGTGAATAGTTTAAATTTTCCACATGCCTTTATCTTATGTGTATAGTATCGATCTATAACTAGTTATTACAACAAATTCTTTCCATATAATAACTTGTCCCCTATCCAATCCCAGAATAGTGGCAGTTGTATTTACAACTTAGTATAGTCTATAGTAAAGTTATGATCTGTGAGTCTGCTAGCTTCTGTAAGATTATTTTCCTGGTTTTTATTTGACGAAAATAAGAATATTGAAGATGCGAATACTTTTGACTCCTAGATCGATAAGAGGTCGTGTTTTTTCGTCTTTTCAAAGTTTTAATTCTCACACAGTTTCCTTTTGTCAGATTTTCTTTATTTTTCGACCAAGTAAAATTTTACCTGCCATCCTACCAGGTCGGGCAGTATCCTTCGAGCAATAGGAAATTGCCTATTCCATTTTATTTTTAGAATATATTCATGCGCGACTTGTGAAAAACCTTTAATCCTTATTTGATCAATTTGCATGCTTTTTTATGGATTTTTGCAACCACACTTTTTACCTTACTAAGAGCATTCGTATAGCACCATTTTTATATTTAATATTATATTTTTTATTTTTATATATTTTTAGCACCATTTTTATTCCAAGTTCTTTCCGGTATTACCGTGAACTTGCATTGCAAACTGATTTTCAAACTCCTTCATCATTCTCACCTTGGATCTAAGGGAGTATAATACTATTATACAATATGTTTCAAATTATAAACACTATTTGGATTCCTTGATGAAAACAAGAAAAATAATTTATAAAGATAAAAAGAATTTTTACGCTCATAACTCTCCTGCAGCTCTCTTAGATGCTCTATTTCCGCGAAAAATCTTGCCCATGTGAAATCCGTTATACTATGTTTCAATAAAATTAAATTCCGTGAATAAATCTCTACACAGAAGCACGAGTTAACTTCATCATCAAGAGTAATTTGTTTGAGCAGGTGCCTTTGCTCTTCCAGTTACACCGTCCCCCCTGACATTCGGTTCATTGCTCCGTACTCCTCTCATTTTTTAAGCCATCTCTCCCTTTAACCCTTCTCTTTCCTCTTCCTTTTTAGTTCGTGGACTATCCTGTTTCTTTTCATTTCGTTTATTGTACTGAGCAAAGTTCTTTCCACGCTTACCCTATTCAATCCCTCCTGATTCCTTACTTCATTCGTCTACTTCATCTGAGATACTCTCTTTTAAGCCCACAATTCTAAGGATGGTATTGTTTCCCTATCTTTGTTAAGAAAAGACCACGTTTCAGATATAAAATCCTATATGAAATATATGAATACACTTAAGATCAAACATTTTACCATTCTTATCCTCAGGTCTATGTCAATGCGATTACATAATACGTCTCTTTTTTTCCAAATGCATACTAAGCCATTCTTATTCTCACTTTACAGTCACTCTTCTAGTCCCTTGCCACCTCGTACCTAGATATTTATTTCCGGCATACCTTTCCACTTTTTTTTAGTCTTAAACTTTTCTAAAACACTTATTCCACTTAAGCCTCCTCTCCTACTTTCATCACTTTTGCTTTGTCTCAATTTATTTTATTAAGGTAATTTTTGCTCATAACCTCTAGGTTTTTCAAATTTCCTTCAGATATTTTCCCCTATCAGTATCATTCCATCGGCAAACCTAACGCGTTTCACTCTCCTCACTCCGATTCTCGTCCCATTGATACCTTCACAAATTTCCGAGCCCCTTTCTCTGCTTATATTGTTAGGTTTTAAAGAGGGTTGGCCGTAAGGTCTACAAACCTAAACTCCAAATTTTTTCTTCGTCCAATTATCTTTCTCTTATTCTCCTGGCCTTCCTATCATATCTCTCGTCTCTATGCCTCTCTTAAAAAACTCTTCTGCCACTATATTTTCTTCAAATTTCCTTATATGTACTCTATTTAATATTTCGATTAAGATTTTGCTGTAGGGTATGCGCGGTGGTATTAAGCGTCCCATGTTCTTCTATTTTTATAGCTTTCTTTCTTTTTGTTTTCCAGAGGTGTAATTTCTCTCCATTGGAAGTTTGGTATGTGCCACTGAAAATGGATGTGGAGTCCTGTATCTCATATTCCATCATTCACTTTAGTAACACCACCGGTATCCCACTCACACCTGGGATCACCTAATATTTCAGTTTTTATGGATGAAACCACTTCCTCTAAAAAATTGCATTATCCGAGTTTTTCAGGCTCCATTAGCTCCTTCTAAATTAAAATACATTTCCTGCATTTAGCTTTGTACAGATATTTAATTTAAGTGCCAACGAATAGTCATGAGACATAATAAGTTAATGAAAATAAGTATACAATAAATATTGAAGGAAGTGTGCTAGAGATGTAAAGAAAATATTTTGATGAAAAACTGGAATGTGAATGTACAAAAAAATAGGAGAAAGGAATTTTTGGTAAATATGGTCTTAAATTGGGAATATTAGAAAGGTAGCAAAGGTTTTCTTTAGAGATAAGAGGATGATTACAACGAACGCGTTGGACAATTATGATAAAAAAAATTTTAACCTGGATGGATGAGAGATTTCCAGGTAACTGGGTTTAGGGTTGATGGCAAAGACTGAAGTATTATCATGGGTTTAAAAAAATATAATTTTGGCAATGCAAAAGAATAGAGAGCTGAGAAACTATGGATTACAAATAAAGTGAGAAAAAATTGAATCATCGAAGGGAGAATAATCAGCTACACTATGACAAAAGGAGGACTAAATATGGAAAATAACACACAGGTCAGGAAAAGAAACGTGCAAAGCAAGGAAGTATTGAGAATGAATGAAATGAATTTTAAGATCCAGACCATGGAAAGGCATAGGAAGCTATGATATTTCCTATTATAGAGTAAAATAAATCAGCTGGGTTGCAGTAGTTAGAGGAGAGTTCTTTAATGCAACTAAGGACGAATAAGGTAGTTCGCTGAAGGAAGACAAAGTAATTTTGACACCTTGGGAAGGCTTTTATTAGGGAAGCTATTCAGACAACACATTTCTTAACAAGAACATGTAAAGAGTATAGGCATTGAAAGAAAAATAAATTAATTGGAAGTGTAATTCATTTTTGACGCATCCATTATATAAAGGTTTTCCACGTAGATATGAACAAAATTCCATCAGTGGTGCGTGAACGCTTGTTTCTAATATCCGTAAAAATAGTGTGCCTAATATCCATTTCTGCCTATCCTGAAATCCTATGAAATTTATATTCTACCACCAACAATCTTACAATATCTGCTCCTGCTTGCTTCGTGCCACGGTCATTTTACTTAGAATTTTTTGCTTTAGGATTATTTTCAATTTCCAAGTAAAAAATATTGAGTGAATATTAATATATATGTTATATAACCTATAGTTATTTTCGTTTCATGAATCACCATTTTGATTGAATGATTGTAAAAATAGGTAAAATAAATATAAAAATCTCTGAAAATACAATGTTACTGAAAAAAGTATATTCTATCATTCAACAGAATATTTAATAAAATTTTAAAATTATGTGCTTCACTCTTAAACGATACTTTTTACGAATGATTGCGTAGCAGAAAAATTATCTATCTATGAGCTGTAAACCTTATATTTTAAGATGCTTTGAAGTTTTATTAGTAAAAGTCAATGAAATATTAAAACGATTAGTATCTTTTCGGTCACGGATTTTAGTCAATACTTTTTTATTTAGTTTTAAGTTATTTATAATTTAAATAAAAATTTAGTGCAGCCAATGTGAATAGTTTTTTATATGGGGCCAATAAATCCAGCTTTCTTACACATATACACATTTACATGCATCATCGAGAACTCCTGAAACTTTTTAATGGGATACTGTAGATGTATTTCACTTAGCTATCAATATCCATTTTGTCATGGATATCTTTGTAGGCAAAGATGGATGTAAGAAGGAAGTCCTATGGTAGAGTGCTGGGATTGACATGGGATGGGGTCGAATGGAGGACTGCAGTCTACCAAACTTAAAATTGAAGCACTTAGATGATGACCTTTGCACCATACTGCGAATTGAGTTACTAGATAGCGCTACGAAGATTCTAGAATTCGTTTTGCCAAAGTAAACGGCCATTTGCATTATTGCAGAATGAAATAGCCCCATTATATATTTTATGAATTCACCGCATTTCCATGGAGCACCCAAATACGAATTTTGAAATCAAATAAATAATTTTGTTGATGGCAAATAGTAGATTGTACCTGCATTTTGCTCACATTAAATCCTTTAGTTAATGAAAGCGTATTCCGAGCACACTGCTTTAAAATCTCACGCGGCCGGTCACTCGGTAACCTCATATTACTCCTGTTTTGGATATATATGCTTTTGTATCTAAATCGTAGGAAACTGGGCAAAATAATCACTAGGTCTCAGTTATTTCCTATTTTTTCCCACAAAGAAAACCACGGCTTCTTACCAATTTAACTGCCTCCACTTCGCGTTATTTATATCGCATTCCCTCACTCTTCTTTTGCTTTTACATTTTGCCTTTTCACTGTTCAAGTTCTTCTTCTGTGCCCCTCTTTCCTTTTACCGGTGTTCCTTTCGTAAACCCGCTCTCGGACGGGAGCATAGTTTCCGCCGTCCCGTTTATGTAATCGCATCAGACATCTAGAACCATGTTTACGAATTTTCCTCCTCCCTTTCTGCCTTCTTCCTCCTCTTTCTCTCGTCCGCCCCTTTATCTTGTTTCCGAATGTTTAGCTATCGACTCGACTCGATCTTTCCCCTACCCTACCCCCTTTCCTCTCCCCTGCCCTACCCCCTTTCCTCTCCC
>LYUA01000971.1:185690-201848 GCA_002093875.1 Calopteryx splendens | reverse complement strand
ACCATATTTTGGGTACCAGGTCATCCTGGGAAATCACAGGCGGTACAGGGAAAGTAAATAAATATATATACATATACACAAGCAAACATAAGTCTCTCTTTTAAACAATTTGTAGACATGAATGTACAACTTTAATATTATATGGTATCTGTGTGTATTAGTTACTTATTTCACCGATAGATATTGGGTATGCATACAGATGAGCAAAAAATCAAATTTTAGTGATACACCTGATGATAGTGCCAAAGCTATTAAACACATTTTTAAATAATAAACATGCGTAATTATAATTTACATTACCATTCGTGTTATTAATCAATTGTATTGCTACCAGAGGTAGGTTTTCAATGGATTGGAGAAACTAATGCGTGACTTCTTCTTCCTTTTTAGAAGTTAGAAACACTCCAAAACGTAGTACCATTTTACTTGCACAACCTTTATTCCAAACTATTTTATTTTCATTGTTACTACAAGGTACTTAGCAATTTAATTTCTGCTTTGGTTTTACGATAACCAGTCGTACGTTATTTTCTCAACCTCTTTTTTGCCTAGTTAAAATTTCCACCATTAATTTCCAGCTAATTATCCGTCCATCTTTCAATCTCTACCCTTTTTTCAAACTGCGGTTCAAAAGTCCCTGAGAACATTCTCCATCCGGAAAGACCATGTTTTGTAACTACACATCGCTATGACTCGTATCACTATTCACTTATCCTTTCTTTTCCGGTTTAATTAAGAGTCTTTCATTAACCCTCTTCTCATTACTATGCTTCTGCTACTGACGAAACCATTCTTATTCACCTACTGTCCTATTCAAAATCAGTGACAAAAGAAAGTATGCAGCCAGTTTATTTCCTTAATTTCTTCATATTAAAAAGTTTGCATTGCTAATGAAGGAATGGTTACGCATGCAGTTCTCCCTCCTTAACCCACATTGCGGTTTGCCTATACAATAATGAGTGATTAATTCTAAACTTTGGTTGGCACACACACCCAGCACAAAATCATACTCATTCCTATAGCTAACATATATTCTTGTTTTCTTTGCGTCTTGTGAAAATATGCCATTCATCGAAACATTTTCTATGACAATAGTTTGAATTAGCCTATGCAAACTTACTACTTATCTTATTCCCTTTCAAGATTTTAGAGTACCTCAGTAGCCAAGTAAAAAGTCTTATATATTTACCGTAAAGTTCTTCCACGTACTTTATGCAACTTCCCCTTATCTATTTTTGGTCATTAATATTTTACATTTCCTTTCCTAATTCTTGTAGCTGGAATTACATCCACATACCTATGATGCAGTACGGCTTATTGGAAAATGAAAGACAAGAGGTCTTTCTCACTCAAAATCAGCGCAGCTGAGGATATAGACGGCGTGACGTCGAAGGATCCTTACTTATTGATTCACATTCAGATGACTACGGATGCGGAGGCAAAGAGTGAAAGGCCTTTTAGCGCTTTCAAATCTGATTTTTTGCAACTTGATCGTGTTTGAAGGTTTCGCGGAACTAACGGGTAATATCCGGACCCGTCATCGATCAAATGTGCTTCCAAGTCCATTTCCGATAACACTCAGCATCGGAGGTTTGTGAATCAGTTAGGAACCCCTAAAGCATTTTCTGAAGGGGCGAAAGGTGAGCTCCTCTGTAAGATAAGATTGAATTCTGGGACTTGGGTATTCAATTGTCTGCAGATGAAGGGTGCTGATTGTTTTTAGACGATCATTTGAGATTAATTCTAATCACTAGGCTCTACAATGAACCTGCACAAGTACCTATATCATTGATCGGCGGTCACCATATAGAATGACCTTTTCAATTGATGTATGTTATTGCTTTTCGTTTCTCTCTTAATCTATGCATACACTATTCCGCATTAGATTGAGCTCCAGATAATGGAAACCATACTTACGAATTATATGCATGCTACTAAATGGATCAAATTTTAATGCTTTATAAAATACTCTTAATTCACTGATGTTGCTTAGAAACTTACGTAACGACTATATTAATATAACTTGATGCCATTAACTCTAGCTGTGTGCCGAGATTTTCTAAGCGTGGTTGTACGGTTATTTGAAAAAAATCTGGAAAGAAATTCATGGATCTCAAATTTGTGATTCGGTACTACTGTCACTCCAAAAACTTTGGTTTTGCAAAAAACGTTTTTTGTTACGCCAAGTCTTTTAACTTACATAGTTTAAAAATATAGTTACTAAGATTAAAGTTAGGCTGACTTCCTTGGATATTCCCTTCCTTCCTCAAATTTTAAAATAACTAAGCCTCCCTGTTTCACACGCTTCAGAAGAGTATGTGTCCCATATTCAGCCACTCTTTCGACCTCCCCCGACCATTCATCCTCCGGATTGTTCGTATTGGGTCTTCGCGGATTTCGTGTTTCCATTCCAGCCTCCAACACCCAGAGGACACACCGTTACGCGCTGTCAGCGATAAGCAAACTCTTCATATATTACGCGTACCATTTGTCCTCCCCGCGCATTCCATCCCGGACATTTTTCTCTCTATTTCCCAACTAACAGTTCATTTATAGAGTGTATGGGTTTGACTCCATTGAATGCTTGAAACGGTAAGAATTTCGCTTGACTATGGAACCAAAAACAATTTAATAAGTGTTTGAAAATAAATTAATGTTCGCAACTTCACTTGAATGAAGTCTATACACAATAGGTGTCCAAAGCTAAACTGCATGGATTTTGTGTACTACGCAAAATTAGAATCAGCTCCTTGGTACATTTTCATAAATATATTTTTTATGATACGGTAAAATTAAGCCATAAAAGTGTAAGATGACACTTTTTTCTTGGCCGACGAGTTAGGTATATTCAAGGATAGATATTTTGCATCATGAAATTCGTTTGAGACGAATAAAGGCATACTACGCCTCGCCGTTAAAGTCTCCTTTAGAGCATTTCACGTCGATTCAACCTTTGTCGTTTGATCAGTTTATTCGAGCCACGTCAAACGGTCCCGTTTTTGCTTTTCGGTATTGTGGATGACCTATTTCATAAAGACCTTATATCGTATGGTTATCCAGACAAGGTTCGGAAATTACGGAGTGAAGTTTCGTTAAACGAGGAATCTACTGTGAGTAGTTTGCTACTAGGATTTGCAAGGATCGAAAACTAATGCATGGGTTGTACGAGGAAATTCTCTTTTTGCATAATTCAAGTTCCTGAATACGAAGGCATCACGCTCGATATAATGTACGACCTAAAGGGTATTTGAGATGCCGTTGCAACTGCCAGGAGCGCACGTGCCACCCATTTTAATGAGCCCCTCTATCAGAAGAGTGACGTTAATTTTTTTTAAAGGCGAGAAGGGTGATGGAATTCCTTCCTCCCTTAGCGAGCGGCTCCTTGATATTTTGTTCGCTCCCTTTCTTCCCACTCCTCTCCCTCCATCTCGCTCAGGCCAATGGGCGTGTCGGGGACGCCTTTGGTGGCGGTCCCCAATGGAATTCCCATTAGTGCGTGGGTACTCCATAGGAGAGGAAGGCTGGTAGGACCGCGAGGCGGGGCAGGGGTGGCATTCGATATGCCGTGGGGGAGTGGGTAAGGAGGAGGAGGAGGAGGGGGTGGTTTCACGAGTAGGCCTTGAAAGTGCTTCTCGCGGTTTCCGCGCGGCAACGGGAAGAGGGAGTTGGGAAGTCTTCTTTTTTTGGGAGGTGGGTGACTGGGAAGGAGCAGCGGGGTTGACGTTCGAAATCAAGCCACTCGTGGGGGGGAGGGGAAGGAGGGGGGTTGCGATGAGACTAGTGGAGGAGGGGAGGCAGCGGAGGAGGAAGGGAGCTCCTGGGAACGGAATGGGTGCGGGGTTGGCGTGGGCGAGTGGGTGGACGCGAAGGTGACCCCCGGTCGAAGACGGCAGCGGCGGGGGTAAAGATGGTTGGGAAACGGGTCCCGGTTGAGGGGGGAGAAGTGTGACGGAAGAATTGGGGAGGAGATAGGCTGGAAAGGAAGATAGTAAGGGTGTCGGGCGTTGTGGCGGCGGAGGAAGGGAGAGGAGTCTGGGAGGAGTAAAGGGAAGGGAATTGAAGCCGGGCGGGGAGGCGAATGGTTTCTCCGGAATGGGGAGGCGGATGCGCGGCGTGAGGTGAATTCTCATCAGCGGAAGACCAGATTGTCGCGGTTTTTGCGTTCACGACGAAGTATGGGTAGTGTGGTGGTTGGTGGCCTGGAGGAGATAGGGGGTGAGGAGGAGTGGGTGGTGGAGGTTGGGTCGGCAGGAATAGGGAGTTTATGGGTGTGCGTGGGTGAAGAGGGGGAAGTGGAGATAGGGATGTAGCGTGTAGCGGCGGCACAAAGAGGTCAACAAGCGATGCCGGTTAATTCTAATCCCTCGCCACCACCCCACGTCACTCTCCCGCCTCCTACTCTCAAACTAGCTATTCACATCGCGTTAACCTCACAACCCATTCATTCCTTCTTCGGTAGCTTATTCCCATGAACCCCCTGACCTCCTTCTCGAAAGTCTTTACGTTCTCCTCTACTCTCCCTCACGCCTGTAGTTCATCCGACGTTCCTTTCGCCATACCTACTCCCTTGATACACAACTCCGATTTCAATTGCTCTTTTTCGCAATATCACACCTTCTACTTGATAGTTTTAATGACGCTCCAAATGAAACATTTCATTTTCTTATATTCATAATCTAGTACGAATATTTTTATAGAGTAGTAGTTTATATAATAGTAGGCATATTTTTCTTCACGGTGAAGTTCTTCGTGCTCTGCGTTCCTTTGCTGATGTTTTGAACTCTTTCTTACGGATTTCATCGCAATTTCGCCATTAATATGCTCATTAAAGCACATTCCAACCCTTCGGCTGATTCTGGAACGGAACCATAAACTAGCTATATACAATTACCTATCTCTTAACTCATTACTGTTGAATCGATGAGCTCAATGAAATCCGCATTGAAATTAATGTATTTTTACCTCTATGGAACTTTTAAATTATATCAATTTTTGTATAAATTTTGTATAAATATGAATATGCATCAAATACATTGTCGTTCTGTAATTAGTTTTAAATTGGTGAGATAGGTTTGCACATTCATTGTGCATATGGAAACCAAATCTAGGGCTTTGGGAAAATATATTGAGAGAATTCAACAGGGTATTGAAGCAGTGTATTGCGGTGTGCCGGTATGAGAGCATGAGTAAAGCGATGTCGTGCGTTCTATTTTCGTCGCTGGATCATTTTTCGGGAAGGATTTCGAGATTTATCTCAGAATGAAAATATTTGAAGCCCATTGTTAGCGGCACAGAGGCGCTGTGTATAGAGTTTAATCAGGGATAAATGACAGTGACAGTTCTCCCGGTAGCTAACAAGAGTGTTTCCCCGGGAAAACCCATTTGCAATTGAAAGGAATAAGTCATTAATGCAGCAATCTTTTTAAAGCTATAGCTTTTGAGTTTCCCTCGCAATGTTTCTTGTTAAGAAGGAAACTCACTTCTCACTATCGCCCGGCCTCGGAATCCCTTCTACCTTTTTCCACGCGGGAAAACCCGTGATCTGCTGTGACACGTGTAGTAGTGCACTTGCCTGGAAGTTGATCCGCGATGGGCGCGTCCAATGGGATGAAGCCGTTACCGAGAAAGGGATGAAATATAGATTATCCCAATGCAATCCCTTCGCTGAGACTCACAGCCGGGCGGGGGGAGGAGTGGGGAAAGAAGTTGGCTCGCCACCCTTGTGGGGAGCGTAACTTACATTCATCTGATTTCACCTGTAAGAACAAGAGGAAGTACACGATTTCTCACTCCGATGTCCCTGCAGCGGGTGTCAATTGTTTCGGTTTCATTTCGCTTCGTTTTATCTGTCATTTTCCCTTTGCTTCAATTTACACTCAATCACGGTGTAAAGCATTCCTCATCCCAATTAATTTATCCCAATTTCTTGTTATCAGCTTTAGTCATAGTAATTTTTGTAATTCTGAAAATTTAACCGAGAATACGAGAGACAAAACTTTGCCTTGCTCTGCAGAGTATTGCATTGGAGTTGCATGTATCTCATCTAACACATAACTATCCCACAGGGCATCCAACCAGCTCTTGTCTTGGTATTTCAGTATACCTACTATTATTAAGTGCAAAAAAAGACTTCCGGTGTTTAAATTTTCTAGGGAGTTTTTAAGGTAATATTCTACAATTCTACCGATCTGAAACAGTTAGGTCTAAAACTGAAAAATCAAGTAGAATTTAGATGATTTTAGTTGATCCTTTAGGTGAATGTATGAAAGAGAAAATATAAATTTTTGTAAGTCTTCTTAAATGCAATTTATAGCTAGTCAAAAATACATGGAAGATTCCGTAATAAGTTTTGAGAAAATATAGATTTTCCCATATTTTGGAATTAGGATATTAACCCTCGTGTGAGATGCTTCAGGCAGAATTCGGTCGTTCGGTTGCGTCCTCGCAAGCTAATTCGGAGGCTGCCGTTTGGACCCCCCTTAGGTAGTAGTAGTTTCACCATTTACGGCAACGATGTGTGTGCTCGTCATTTTAATACTTGTGTGATACACTGTTCCACAGTAATTGGCCTGGTGCATTTTGTGGAGAGTAAAAAAAATTGGGTATCGTGTTATCTATTGGATCTCACTTCATAACCGGAGGCTTCAGGGTTTGACCCTAGTTTAATTTTCTGTGTTTCCTTGGCTAGACTTAAGTGTGTTCATTTTATGGTTACCTAATCTTTATGGAAGACCCCAAGTGGCATAAGGAATGGAACTTGCCCTTTACTCTAAATGTGTTAACTACAGACGCGAAAGGATTTAATTGATTCGAAATGTATCCTCTCCTTCCACAACAGCATTAAGGTTGACATTGTGATTGAAGCCATAATGTTATATAATACCCAATCAGATTTTGAAAAATAGTACTGTTGAATTACAAATGAAGTCCAACTAAGAGTTTAATTATGTAAGGAAGAATTTGTGAAGTCGTTCATAATTTTTTTCATATTTCGGTTGTAATTCCGATTCATAAGTTATATTTTGTCAACGTTTATCACCACGGATGAGCCGAAGCACCTTGTGGGTCAATTTTCCTATAGTGCTTCGATGTTTTAGTTAAAGAAAAAGGATATAAGTTGGCCAATTAAATATTTAACCTTTCAAAGAGTTTACATCTTTATTTCTCAGTTCCTCCAAATGGAGTGCGAAATACAATTGTAGCTTCAGAAACGGTGGGCATTTGGAATGATTTATTTTTACAAAAGAGAAATTTATTTTACTCGACTAAAATATTATTTTCAGGTTTTATTTTTATTATTAAATTTAAGTGTAAGGGACAAAATATTTTTAATTATTCGGTAGGCATCATTTTGTTTCAGCTGATTTGCGAAAATATTTAAAAGAATTTTACCTCTAATTTTTTATTATATATATTTTTTAATTTAGCGGATTAATAAGTCAAGAGAAAATAAAAACATTATACAGATTTTTGTGGAAACAGTTAAGAAAAAATCTTCGCTATCAAGTTTGCACCTGGTAGTAATGAAGGATAAATACAGTGTTTTGACGCTTGAGTAAAATCACTATCTTTAGCCCCTCTAAAATGTTCAGTTTATGTAACTTAAGTATGATGTTGATATATGTACGATAAATCATAAGCATAAGTATGATATATCAAGTTTTCGGTAAAAATCTGCTTACTACAATCCCAAATTTATCCTTATGCATTTTTAGATTGGGTCTTAAAGAAAACATTTGCACAACTAATATAGGCATTCACTGACGAAATAGTGAGCTGGCGCAGATGGAGGAGAGCTAAAGAAGAATTATATAAGTTACTCTTATAAGTTACGAGACACTTCTGAAGGACGGAAAGTAGCTAATCATTTGAATTTGTATCTTTTTAAAGTTTAATATGAAAAAAATATTTTCAATGTTCTTAAACCTGGCACTCAGTGATAATTAAAAAGTGGACAATACTTTGAAGTAAATATGTTAAAAAATATCCCTTCTTTTATGTGAGGAAATTTGACTCCTGGCAAAAATCTTTCAAGAATAGTATCTGAAACTTTTAAGATAAATAGTAAAAAGAAATGGAGACATTTTTCAACTTATTTTGACGAAAATACTTGACATTTTATGACACGTAAAATAGAGACTTGTTTAGCCTAAAACTGGGGACTTTTAGTCGACATATTTCTTAAATTTATAGGCTAGTTTTTCGTTCTTTTTATACATATTTGTCGTTAAATGATGCTTAAGGATACTTAACTCTCAGGCTATAGATAAGTAGTAAAAATTGAGTGAATCTAATAGGTATTTATTAATTTCGTTGGGTATCTGTTAATCGCAATAAGTCATCGAAGGAAGTCTCTGCGGCCAAAACACCAATATTACTCATAATGCATTCTTATATTCCTTTACTTGAGATCCTCGTTTGGAGATTCACATCAAAGAAGTCCAAGGCGTCTTTTCGGAACTCAATCTCTTGGAATTCGTTCACTGCCTCCGCTGCAATATTCGTCGTTTCGCGTCCCGTGGAATATCATGTCGTTCGGCCTCCCCTCGCACGCTATCCATTGTCTTAAACATAACCGTCGTTTGCATTTCCCTCGCCCTCGTACCTATTATTTCTTCCCGCAACCACTCCGTCAGCTCCTCCACCGTTCTCCCTCCGTTCTCCCAAAAAGCCACCACCACCTGGCCTTCCGTTTGCGCGAGGGGAGAAGCGCTGAGGGGACTCCATTCGGAAGCCGGCTGATTGGTATTCGATGACCGAATTTCATTGATAACGAGAGTCGATTTGCGGTGTGGTCGGGGGGGAATGAGGCCCACGCCAATGGGGCATTACCGAGCGAGTGCCACTTCGACCACTCTCGCAACACCACCCTGAGGCGGATACCACCTAGATCACCATAGATAGACCAGTCTTTGTGTGCTTGCGCGAGAGCTGGTGTGGTTATTGCGGTGCGTGCATCTCTAGCACCGCATTCATCCCATTTCTTGACCCCGTTCAACATGAGACACTGTGGAATACCCTTTGTATGCGATTTTAAATATTTGACCTACGCGTGTTTTATGTCTTTGGGTAGCCCTTTGAATGGGCCATTGATTTTGGGGTCAGAGATAACACTGAGTGTATTACCGTCGCACATCGGTTTATACAAGTCAGTATTGCAATGTTGCCATACATAGCATTATAATTTAAAGATTTAATCCATCGAATAGAAGTAATCACAGGGTAGCTTATAAATAAATAATATGTATTTCATGACCAAATAATTACTATTTTCCGGTAGCAATACTTTTTTCCAACTTGGTTTCGATGTATTACATCAATTTCAAGTGCTGAATGAGGACAAGTTCCAAATTATACGCATTTTTAAATTTGGACGGGAGGTAATGTGACATTACTGCAGTTTCTTCACTTGAAGATGATTATCGTTCATTGAAAAATATGTCGAAATAATGTATTTACAGTGAAAATAGTAAATATTTGTTTATGCAAAATGTTTCCATCCCACCTTATCATCCATGAAGCTTCCCAATCGACGCTAATGTCAGAATTAGCTTTGGACTGAAGTTTCAAATTTAGTATTAACGCACTTAATAGTTAGATTAATGGTCAATACTAATTTACAGAATTTATCTTTATTTATTCTCAGTGTGGGGTAGAAGAAGTTATCCGAGTGAAAAATGTTTTAGCAATTTTTCAGAGTTCAAACCAACGTAATCAATGCTTTCATAGTATCCCCAATTACGACTAATCATCGAAATGTTCGCTATAAATTGAATACGCGTATCTAAATCATAATAATATTCACTATTTTCAGAAGCTGAATAAATGGACGTAAATTGAATTATAATAATATATAATTAATGTAATATTATCAATGAGTTAAGGCTAGTGTAACGGTATATTTGGAAAGATTTAATTTTTTTGGTATAAATTAAGGTGATTTATTTTAACAAGGTTTCAGAAGAAATGAGTTGAGAAGGTATAGGTAAGAGCTATATGATTATAATTAAAACTTGAGTTCACATCAAACGAGGAGATTAAGATTTTTAATTCATTTTAGAAAATCCTAACACTGAAAACCCAATTCCAGAGCAAAAATAAACTTGAGTGCTTCAATCCAGACGATAACAACCGTAAATCCACAAGAAAAGGAAGCCTGCTACATGGAATTCCAATTCATCAGATTAAATTTGTTACGGAATTCCAATTAGCTTCAGGTGCATCAGGTTTAATCAATTTGTATAAGTACTTTTTTAATCTTCTCCGATAAATCTTCGTCCGACTAAACTTCGCTATCGTAATGACATTAGGTATAGTTATTTTGGGAAAAAGTTAAGAGCTCTCATCCGTCCCTCTTTCTTAAGTTGAGAAAAACCTTCTTAAATAAAAGTGTTAAGACTTTAGCTATCGTGGAGCGGTTATTATGGAGTTGCCATACGCATCTCACAAAAACATACCTACTAGTAAGCATATAAGGGCAATTTAACGTTAAAATACTCGTTATAAATGCGGTCCCTTGGTATAATATATACGGTTCTGGTGCTCAAACAACGTAAGTGGTATAACCTCCTGGTAAGGGATTCCCTGCCGGGGAGGGGCGACGTTTGGTGGTGAAGTGCCACTCTCATTCCTCGGGCTGCGAGTCCCGGGTGGGGGGAGGGTAAGGCGGGATTGGATGGTTAACATCACATCTCCTCCCCGATCTCCCTCCCTCGCCGATGCTAATACTACTTTTTCACCCCTTTCCAAACTCAATATTTTTTTCCCTTATCCCCTCTACCCGTCCCGGTCTTTTCTTCTCACCCTTTTATACACACGGCCTCCTCTTTCACTCCCTTTACCTCGCCGGGCTCTCCTTTCGCACTCACTAGGCACCATCCCACTCTCTCCCTACCTCCTCTCCTCACCATCTACCCCAAACCTTACCCAACCAATGTACTCCCTCCCCTCTTTCGCTCCCGCTCCCCTCTCCAAATTCCTATTTCTTCCTTCTCCACTCCTCTTCTCCCTCTCGTCTCAAACCCCTCCCTTTTCTCCCTCGCTGCTCTTTCGCTCTCTCCCGCCCTCATATCCGGCACTTAAACAATTTTTTTTGTCCCTTTTACCTCTTCGGCAACGCTTTTGTCTATCGGTGCCGATTTCACCCACCTCTCTCTCTCTCTCTTTCTCCGCTCCATCTCTCCTTCCTGCCTCGCCCTCCACGTGTTTCACTCCCTCCCCACCCCTCAAACCCCTACAACACACGGTCCCTCAACTCCTCCCACTCCACCCTCCTTCCCTCCCCGAGCGAGCATCACTCCACCCTCCATCCCCACCTCCCCGCTCTCCCCCGCTTCTCCGACCGATCGATGCGGTGGCCGCGGAGACCTAAGGGGGTTGCCCCAACACACTGGCTGGCTCTGTCGGGGGGCAGGAGGTGGCGGGAGGGGGGGGATGGGGTGGTAAGAGGGAGAGGGAGGGAATGCGGCCGAGGGAAACAGGTGCAGAGGGATGATGCGAGGTCGGTGCGTGGAGGGAGGACGTGTGAGCGCCTGTGAGTGGGGGGAAAGGAGAGAGGGTAACAAAGGAGGGTTGTTCGGTGGGAGTGAAGTAAGGCGTGTGTGTGAGGGGGGTTGAGAACTGAATGGGGGGAAATTTCCAAGGGAAGGAAAATTCTGGTGGAGGCCCTGTTGGTTGCAAACGCGCGCACTCCAAGTTTTGAGAGAGAGAGAGCGAAACAGAGAGAGATGGAGATAGGCGAAACAGAGAGAGATGGATGGAGGTATAACCTACCTCACGAGACGAAGTACTTAACTTAGTTTTGGTGATGTTTCGGAATGTGCGGCATCACTTAGTGATTAAACCCAAGCTCTTGGTTTTAAAGTGGTTCCTCGGAAATCACCACCTTGATTGTCCAGTCCTTTTATAATTATGCCTGCAAGCTTAAGGAAGCCAGCAATAATGAGTGTGTCGTGGTGGTGGGTTATTTTCTGTGGGATGGGAGCCCCAAATCGTCGTGTGGCACGGAATATCCACTTTAAGGAATTGAATTCCGAGACAAAATGGCACGACGTAATATTCAGAATAGCAATTGAATTTTTTTTGCTGTTTTTGGTACTGGAACAAATATTTTATCGATAAATCACTTTCCTTGATGATTCATCTCCAGGTTTTTATAAATAAAATGTTGAAATAAAAGTATGGAACCTCATGGAACGACAGTACTTGTGGACATACTCGTTGCATTCTCCCGGTTGCTCGAAGTGAATCCGCAAATTACATTTCCAGGGATAAACCTTCCCTGTGAAGATTACCTAATGTAAAATTTATTTTTTGAAATAATAGCCTAGTCCTAGTGAGATAAATATTTTTTCTTTCGGTACATTCACGGATGACTATTGAGTGGGGCGCTTACGGCCAACGTGAGTTTTAGGTAACAGGAAGCTGGAAACTATTTTTGCAGGCTTGAGATCTTTTGTTGGTTCAATCAATCAAAAATGGTTTAAGGAAGTGGACGAAAGAATATCAGAAAACGAAAGGGGTGGGCGACATTCATAAAATAGAGGAGGGGGAGAGGGGGAGGGGCAATATGATGCTTGGAATTGAGGACGGACGGGGGTTCGACATAAACTCGACACTCGAAGTATTTAAGGAAGGCCATGCGTCTAAGTTGTAAGAAAGTTAAGTTAAGAAGCATACCTCAGCTCTTTTTGGAGAGGAATTTTTTTCCCTTGTCCTGTGTAATTTTGCGATTCTACTATTTACCGTGATGTGATTATGAGTCGTAACAAAGGAATATTTTACATTACATAGGTCTATCTACAAATATTATTATTGAAAATTATAAAATTTGGTGTACTCATGTAGTCAACTTAATTGAATATAAATGACTTAGGATCTATGTAACAAATAATCTATCCACACCATTTAATGTGGCGTCCGTTTAGCTTATCCGAATTCCCTATCATTTTCCGAGATTTTTAGCTTGCCATTTTCTGAATGACATCAATATCATTTAGAATATTGAATGGTGAAATATTGATTTGCACAAATCTATACTATTATGATTTGCTGTACTATTACGTCTCACTTATTCAGTACTAATTTCTCAAGTTCTGAATGCATTTGATTCACTTCAGCCCCATACATTTTTTTGAGATCTTTTCAATAGTATTTCTCGAACAGTATTTGTTGAAATTACTTTGGCTCTCACTACCTCAAATTAAGAGTTTACTCAGGTGTCATACGGCATTTAATGTGATTAAAACGAATGCTGTTATATATTAGCCAAGCGTTTATCTTGAGGGAACAGTCAAGCAATAAATCTGATTTTTAGGCGCATTTGGACATCCATTAAGAGTTAACGGTGATTCGAAGGCAAGTGAATTTAATGAGTGAAGAAGGAGAACCATAAGTTGGGTTCTCAACGATTCACATTAACCCCATGTAGCCTAGATGGTGAGTCAACTGTGAACTCAGCTTGTCAAAAAAACGAAAGGCTGTATATTTGGCACCAATTTCAGTCTGTATTTCGTCACATTTTGTCATATTGAATTTAACCTACAGTGATCTATTGACTCTGAGAAGCTAAAATCGCAATGCTGCCATTCCAAATATTAATCAGTGTCGATAAGGAGTTATTGTCTAGGAGTGGTATTCGAAAGTCAAGAGTTCACCGTTTCAGCTGATAGATAGATTTATAAACGTCTTTAGTCGGGTTAAATTATACCATAAGGCCTCTTCTTCTACTTAACCCTGAATTTTACTTCTTCGGCGAAGGGAAAAGTAAAGTCAAGACTTGAGCACTTAGAAGACAAGCTAATATCAGGATCTGGGCAAGGAATGGCTGCTGAGGTAAATGAATTACACTCAATGTTTGAAGGGAAAAGGTGGCGCAGAAGAGGGGAGTCTTGCTCTTCTCATTTGTCTCCGAATTCTGCCACTTGGATCCACCCCTCTAAAGTGAATGCATGTGAATATATGTGTGTGTATGCATGTGCTGTACCTCCCTTCCTGTTCACCCGCTCCTCATTCCTCTCCTTAGCCTCCATGTGTTTCTCTTATTCAATATACGAGCTCGTACTGCTTCCAAGATTCCCTACGTCTCCCCCATTCCAATTCGCTCTTTATCTCCGCTCTTAAGGGGAGGGCGCACTATAAAACAACCCTATTTCCTTTTGGCTCTGTCTTCTACTTCCAAACACCTACCTTTGTGGCCGAGTTTCTATATTATTGAAGCGCAGTCTTCTCAATTCTATTTGCTGGCACAAACTTATTATTTCAATGTAAATAGGTGCTCTTTTTTGTAGATTGACTTAGCTGATTCGCGTATATAATTCACCGTTCTATACAAGTAATTAGTCCCATAAGATTTTATCGGTCTGCATATTTTATACAACTCGCTTATGGAGTTTTAAGTGTTTGTTTTGGTCAATTGTGAAACTTTGCTGTCATATAAATGTTCAGCCTGACTTTAAACAAACTACTTATTATCATATTGGCCCTGGGATTAATTACCTACCGATAAGACCTGAAATATTGTACTCACTTTCTTCTTGATTTATTTTTTCTTCAACGACCAGTAACATTTTATGTTAGTTTGTAGCATGATAGAATCGAACCTACATTTTTCCCATCTACACTCTAAGCAACTCTCTTTTATTTTCACCAACGCACTGCGCTTGCTTTACTGTTCATTGAGGTAAAAGAAGTAACAATTAAAATAACTGAAATATAAACTTAGGGTTTTCTTCGAAAATCATTGTAGAAGGTAAACAAAAGTACCTTGTTCCGTGGTGTTCCATAGCCGCTTGCGAAGTTCACTGGGAACCTCTGTTTTTATTTCTTCTCCCGCCGCGTAACAATGCCCGCGGAGGTTGGTAACAATAAAACGAAGGCGAAATTATACTGGTGCGAGATGGATGGACTAGAAGGTCGTTGACCTTAGCGATCTCTAATGTTCAGCAAGAGGTACTGATTAAAGCGTACCACAAAATTTACTCTGCGTGAAGTCTGGGGATGTACGGAGATTGATTAGTAAAGAGACGAGGAGGGGGGTAAGGTTTTTGTCGGGAGTAGGTAAGGAGGAGCATTGAAGATACCGCAAGCTAGGCAAGAGAGGATACGCTGGCGCGAGGTGGGTAGCGTTCGGTCTTTGGATAACCGTTTCATGGCGAACGGGAAAAGGGAAGCATGAAAGGTGATGCGGCAGTAGGAGTAAGGCGGGAAGGTTGGGAGAAAGAGAGAGAAGAGAAAGGAAATATTTCGGTAGGAAGCCCCTTTGGAAAGTTGTCGAGGGGGGGGGGCGGAGAGGTGGTAAACTTGAGGTTTGACGTGGAAATAAATGGAGGAGGATGCGGGAAGTTGCTGGAAATGGGTTAGGGCGTTGGAGATATTGGTGTAGGAGGAGGGAGATGCAAGGAAATATCTGATGGGGAGTTAGGCGGTATAAGGAAGGTGAGAGGATGGCGGTTAGTGTGTTGGAGGGTAACGGGGTGAAGGAGAGTATAGGGATGGGTAGTGGGCGGGGAAGGAGGAAGCATCTCGAGGCAAGTATCTGGTGCGCGTGACATAATGCCAGGTTGACGGCGAAGATCTCGGTGAGGATTGTGTGGATGTTTTGGTTTGTGCGACAGAACCGGGTTTTGGCAACGGTGAGGCTGGAGTGGGATGGGGCTGCCGTGAGGCCCAGCAAGGGGCGGTTGAGATGGGAGGACCGGAGAAAGAAGACGAATCTGACGTGATATGGAGCGTGGGGCGGAGGGCGAGTGATTGCCGAGCAAGCGTGGGAGTGGGCGTCGTCGGAAGGTTGCCGAGCGGCGCCGGAGAATCGTGGGAGTGGATGAGTGGTTGGTGGAGGAGGTCGGAGATTAAGTTCCCGGGGAAGAGGATTGAATCATGGTCTTAGAATCGCAGACTTCCGCGGAAACTAAGATAAAGGATAGGAGTGAAATTTGTGAAGTGGCACCGAAAATAGATGGGGAAATCACCCGACACAAAACATAAGCCGTTTGGAGGTGATAAGATGGCAAACCAGGGAATGGTTTAATTGTATAGGTGATGTTAATAACCGAGTAAATCAGAATAAGGAACTACACATTTTTTTGTATAATTTAATTAGAATAATCTAATCTAATCTACACAATACCCCGCAAGCCGCCGCTAGGGCGTGTGGCAGGG
>LYUA01000971.1:143187-155551 GCA_002093875.1 Calopteryx splendens | reverse complement strand
ACGTACAAAGAGTTGAACAATAAGCTTAGGCGAGAAACAAATAAGGCAAAAAAATGAGGGAAAGAACAGTGTGAGGACAGAGAGATGATGACTTGACAGCCACTAACAACATCTTGTTTTGAGTCTTATAACTTTGTTCGTCGCATTACTTCTTAAGAACGCTTGACAATTACTATAGTTTCATGTGCGTCTATCTAATTATTGCTAGATAATCAGCAAATCTGACTTAAATACCTCGCCACCCACTTTCTATCCAAGCAAAATCCCTTCTCATTCCATCCTTTATATTTCCTCAGATTATAAGATAAAAAGCACAGACGATTACTGAAAATCCTGTCTCACTCCTCTGCATATCGCCGCCAATCCTGATTCTTCCTTCGCTACCCTAACTTGTGTCGCATGATTCATATAGCCTTGTCTCCTCTATCTAGTTTCCTCGACTGTCGTCTTCACTGAACTCCTTTACCTATAATTCAATAACTTATTTCGAATTTTTCAACTCAACTTTTTCAAACACATTCTTGAAATCCAAAAAACACCCGTAGGTAACCCAGTTCTATTTAATACTTCATTATATTTATATCCTAATTTTTTAAAAAGCGTCGTGCCCCCCTCACATTACCTACTATTGAAATGAAACTAGGTAATCTTATAGTTCTTAAATGCTGCCGCCTTGTTCTCTATTGATTTTGATTTGATATCTTTCAATTTTCCCATAAATTCTCCAGTGATTTTGTGATGATATTTTCAATCTGTAGGTACTGCCTTATTCGCCTTCTTTTTACGTTACGCATGTTCCATATCACCGTCTTGGGTTGCTGGGCACAAAATATTCTCGTCCACATCCCATTCCCCTTCTACTTATCATATCGCTAATAGGCTTAATTGCCAAACCATAACGTTCTTTGCGTCCTTTCACCTTCCAAGACCCTCTTACTGTTCCACTGATAACTTTACTGTCTTCTCTCTTTTGGTCGTTAAAGATTCTTCCGTATGTTCTTATTTATTACTTTTAAATTTCCGTTTTCTAAATGTCTCCATATCCTTGCTCTGCCCTTTCCACTACATTTCCTTGGCTCTATTAGTTATGCAACTAATTTTTTTTTTAAATCCCTCATTTTCTTCTTCCTATCTTCATGTTAACATTCTTCCATTTTGTTCTCACTTTCATTCTATTGACCTCTTCTGTGAATAATTGCTTCGTAAGTTATTACTGTATTTCTTATTGTTTCCATTGCTGCTGATTATATCCCATTTATAAGGTTCGTAGCCTACGTTTACAGTATACGTTACCACGTTCCAATTCGAGCAAATGTATACATAATTTCCATTCATTCATATAAAGTCAAACAAACAAGTCAATTCCATCTTTTGATAGTACTTAACAAAATTTTATTTAATCCAATTATTAAACGTACTTTTTAATTCTCCCGTTTCCCTGCTTTCCAGGATAAAATGGCAGTGTTTTAGGCATTATTTTTTAAACCGATTTATCAGGGGAAAAGAGGAGTAAATGACAGATCCTAAGTGAATTTTATCGGTTTGGTTAAGTGTAGGTAAAATAAAATATTCCATGAGACATAGTACCTAAAATAAGCACTTTAAAATAAGTTATTTGAAAAAAATACGTATTATTTATTAACAGTTTGCATTAGCGAATGAAACCTGTTAATAAATTAAATTGAGTTATTCACCACTTTAAGGCAATCATTAAAGAAATAGCTTCCATTAGTTTTATCGTTCCATTAAAATGCCTTTTACTCCTTAATTTTAACCTGAAAAATTTATAATATATAAGTATTTTGTTTATAACTGGCAATGGAAAAACTTTGATCACCAAATATATATTGGACCGATTTCGATTGGACCTTTCGAGTAAAACGGATGAAATGCAAGTGTGTTAATCAAATTTAATGGAAGTCTTTGAAATAGTACACCTTAAAATGTAAATTTTTTAATGAATGGGAACGCGGAGATAAAATGCCATTCCATGCATCATCATGAGGAATCCGTTTTAATTATTTGAATACGATTACCCTTTATTTACCCGATTTATACCCTTTACGCCGCTCTCGGGAGATGTCGGTGTAGGCAAAATCAAAATAATGCTGATAAAATAAAAACTGAGAAAACTTTTTCTAATTTTTTACAACTGTCCTATCCTGACATATTTCATTCACCTACTCTACTTTCATGAATTGCTCCATTTACTCTCCTATGTTGCTGATACTCAGATTCCCCATCATGGGTCTAATCGGCTTGTGTTCACTAATTACACTCCCTGTCTACTCATCTATATCAGCCAGTTACTTTGATTATTGATTTTACAATGAGTAACAAAATTGTTTTGTAAACATGACTTTTGTATGAATTTCGTTAGCAACTTGAGCCAGTCAGTCCGTCCGTCCGTCTCGCAGTCTGATACCGCTCGTTAAAAGTTTTTCTCGTTTTGAAATTTCGTATCCCTCCTGGTCAGCACGACATGGAGGTTAGTTCAAGATCGATGAGAGTAAGCAAACGGGCAGCGGGATTCGATGGAGGTTCTCAGTGCGACGTTCAATGAAGAAATGACGGGTCTTGCGGTTTTACAACGTATTGCCTATATTGGTTGGACTTGGTGACAGCTCCTCAGGCAACGTGCGTTGGTCCAAAAGAGCGTATGGGGTGGTTGTCCAGTGGGCAGAGCGCTGAGCTTAATAACCGGAGGCTTCAATTTCGATTCTGTGTGGCGCCTCTGGGCACTATCTGCGCCACCCAATTTCGGGTACCGGGTTTTCCTGGGAAACCGCAGGCGGCACAGGGAAAGGAACTGGCCCCACTACCCTGAAGTGTGAATTTCACATGCCTTTGGGTTTAGTATGTGGTGAGGTCCACTGTCATGTACCAAACAAACCTTTGCATAGTTTACTTTGGTGGTGGAAGGACATACCTTTGTAAAAGAGATAAGTTCGAGTAGCTGTTGCGTGAGTGTCACACAACTACTTCTTCATGGAGGTTAGTAGATCTTCGTGTATTTCGCTTAAATTTTTTATGCATCCATAGCAATTTGAAAAAGATTACTTCCACTAATAAAGAAAAATGTGTTTTTCTTTGCCCATTTGGCTATCTATCTCTCTCTATAAGCTTTTCGGTCCATTTTGTGAGTACATGAGAGAATTTATGACAGATTATGATTTAGAGTTTTAATGCTACTCAATTAGACCTTAATTGATTATAAACTATTATAGGTATCATAGGATATTTTTAACACTCATTAGGAAGTGTCGAGTCCTAAATTTACGTATTGTTCCTCTATATTTTTATTTATTTGAGAATTTTAATTTTTGTTTTAGTTACAATGAGAAAACAAGGGAACTATTCGAGATATGTTTCTAATTTTTCTGCCATCCCTTTAGACTTTCATTCTGTTACTTTTCTAATCAGATGTTGTCACTACATCATTTATTGGGCCTTTCTAGTCTTCTTTTCCACTTGTTTGGTTTCATCTACATGTCTTAAGTATTCTATCATTGTCTATTCTGTCCATGTCGATAATCATAGTGTCAAAAAGAAAGGTACTTGATGGATTAGCCGATGTAAAAAAAAATCCTTATTTTCCATGAAAAGCTCACGATCCAAATCATTTTGAATTTTAGTAATTTTGACCGTTCTGAGGTTACGAGCAATAAATAAACAATTTCAAAAACGTATGTTACAAAATCGTCATCTAAATTTAATGATCAATCATTTAATTTCATTTAATGGCAAACAGCCTAGCTCCAATACCACATAACCCGGTGCCAGCATTTTAAATAATATTTCAATGTAGACGACGAACTAGTACCACATGATAATTGTTTTCAAATGTTGCGGTCATATTTTTCTTAAAACAGTGCTCCTGAAATAACTCATTATTGGGACTGAAGCTATCCTCATCTTCGATATTCGTGTCATAGCGCATTGCCCTAATGACTGATGCGAGAAACAAATTTCCTCAACCACGCATAAAATTTTGGACCTCGGTTGGTAAAAGGTTTCCACCTTTTCAATTGCGCATGTCCCTCGTCCCTTTAAGCATGCCCTACATTAGAGGACGCGGGCCTTCTCTCTCCCTTTGATTCATCAGGCCTTCTTTGCCCCTCACCGCGGCCTCTCCCTATCGGATTCAACCCTCCTCTCCTCCACACCCCTCTGTTTTTCTCCCCCGCACTTATCATCGCTCCCCTTCCCACTCCATCCCTCTCCCTCCCCTCCTCACCCATCCCGCCCACCTTCTCTCCCATCCCACGGCTCTTGCTGCCTCCCATCCCCCCCTTCCTCCCCCCTTTCCCTCTCCCCGCCATCCTATCCCTCGCACAAGCTGAATACGCCTCTCCCCGCTCTGACGGTCCCGCCCCCGTGACCTGGGGACTCTCTGGGGTTGCTATTTTAAGCTCGGCCGCCAGGGTTGTTGGTTCTCAGGAAGGTGCGGTATGAGAGGGGCAAGTGAAAGAGGAGGGTGGAATTAGGATTGGCTCAGGATTGCTACTCGTCCGGAATGCTTACAGGTGGCACAAGGCGTGGTTTCTGATGGTTGCAAAGAAACGTGCTCTCTGGCCATTACTGTCCCCAATATTAACGTCTCAACAGGTGTTTCGCGGCCATGTTAGCCGGTGAAAACCGTTAGTGAGAAGCTCACGGATGATATTTTTTACTGTGGCCGCGTTCAAGCCAAGCATTCCTCTTGTAAGTATACAGCAGTTATAAGAGCTTTAATATCAATTATTTACTTACAAAAAAGCATGTCTTGCTCAGTAAATATGTGAATTCTTTTAGATCTTGAGCGGAGGACACTCCATCACCTTTAACTCAGAGGGAAGTTACAAATTCCATTTATGTTTCACTTGTCACTAGCGTTGAGTGCGAGAGAGTACTTCAAACCAAAGTTTAGTTTTCCTGACATTAAAAACGAACTTAGCGATTACTAATTAGTGCCTATTAAGTACATGTAACGACTACGAAAGCAGTCTGTGTGGTTATCTTACATAAGAATATTACACTAATGATATTAAAAGTGAAACATACTCTTACATTTTTCTCTAAATAATTTGAAATAACATGCATGCGTGACATAATTATTTTTATTTTTATCTTATATTTACAGATATGTTATGCCTTGATTGCCGTAGAACTATGACCTCCGCAGGTGATGAGATTCGGAGAGATCGGGTCGATATATTTTTCGTGGCCAAAGACTGAGTCTATTCTGGATGCTTCTTTCCTGCTTGAGTCATGTCATGAAAACATTGCGGCCATCTGTCGACAAAAAAGTGTATGCATGAATTCCAACTACGGTGGAAGTTGCATAATATAAATTAACTTTCTAAATTTAAGGTACGCCATGGTAGGCAGTAAATGTTAGTAATGTATGATAATTACCTCTATGATGAGGATTCCCAGAAAATGCATAAGTGGTTGAATCCATTACTCGTATAAGGAGATACATTATTTATCTATAGGCTTTTACGAGGCTTGCGTAGATTCATGCGTTAATAGACGTTTATGTTCTTCACCAGGTAGATTATAGGGTTATTGCTTAGATTTTATAAACATAACTTTTGCATATTTCATATTTTATTTGATTATATTTACGATTGATATTCTTTCCAAGAAGAAGTCTCTCTAATTATATAATACCACTCTTACATTATTCTTTAACTTATACAAAGACAAGAATTATGCTGACGGCATAATGAATTAAATAGCTTTTTCAATGACGAGAAATTTTATTCATTGGGAGGAATCCTAATAAAGGATTTAAACAATAAATCGATTTTTCTAAATACACTCTTTTCTTTATTGAACTTTTTTTCGTATAAAGTTTCGTTTTGATCGTTTATTAAATGGCGCATTGCAGACTTATTCTATTTTTTAGTTTCATGTTAATAAAGTCATTGCTTTCTCTTGTATAAATGATCACCATTCATAAATCCATATATTCCTTAAGATCTGATCATACTCGATGGGTATCGGGACAAATGTGTAACTACTTTTTTTAGAGGAATATTTTTTCTATAGAATGATTGATAGCAAAGAGGAGTCGTCATGCAGTACTGAGTGCCAACCAGCTTATGTTAAACAGCACCTCAATTCTCTTTTTTTGTGAATTTACTGGAATTCATTCTAATTGTATACCATTAATTTTATTTGTAAACATCTTTATTAATGTTTTAATTATTTTATATCAGAAATAACACTAGCTCTGTTCATTCTTCAGGCTTATAGACTACTATGAGATATGTAATGAGTGTGATGAGGGGTGAAAAATGGATGTAACGTTGACTCTTCCACATTCATTTAGGTAATTAGTGTTTTATATATTTTAAACATGTACATAGTTTCATCTCGCTTAAAATTTTATATCTTAACTAACCGTTACTAAGTTAAGGAATCATGAATGTTTTTTTTATCACTGAGTTAAGTAAAATTTATCAATTGCATCAGTGAGAATTAAATATAATACAAATCGAGCCATATGCATCCAACGACCTTCTGAAACTACTATGACTCCTCATGTTTTATGTGTGGCACTTGTTTCACCTGATATTCTTAGCGTAGCGTAGCGAAAATGTAGTTATGTAATGAAATTAGGAATTTTTCTTCCGTACCCTCCTTGTAATAAAACCTTAAAATTTGATACAGCGATATTTTATTCTCATTTGTGATTGCTTCTATTATTTTAAGTTTGTGCGAGGAGTTAGATTAGAGTGAGGGTGTGAGCTGTTTATTCCCATTTTTGATGTTTTGTATCAACTAAATTATATTGATTTACCCGTTTGCACATGTATTCTGCAAGGTACTAGGAGAGATTACCTTTATTAAGGTAACGCTGCATTCATTTTTAATATTAATAGGAATGAAAATTTCTTCATAGGAATAGTTTCTCTGTCTCGTACTTTCCATTTCATGGATTGCACTTTTGTCATATGCGATGCGAATATGAAGTGCTATATGCACAGCAAATACTGCGGGTCCCACTCTTGAGGTTGGATGGCTCTATTTAGACTTTTGTTTTCACTTTTAATAATTTGTGATAAAAAATATTGACTTTAACTGCAATAGAATTTTAGGGACCGCGTCATTGACTGGGTTTACCCGAAAGCAGAATGAACAATTTGAGTGGGCTAAACGCCGCTTTCTAGTCCTTTTAAGTTGATAAGAGGGAACACCACGGTATGTAACGGGTGCCGTCATCAATCATCAACACATTCACTCTAATCTTTCATTTAATCCTCCACCAATACTTCGGTATCTCGTTTCCTTGGCCTGCTTGCTGCCCCCTTTGACCTCTGACCAAACCTCTGGGATACCCTCCCCTGCAGCACCCCGAAACTCCTCGCGGCCCTTGCCCCCATCTCTGACTCCGTCATCTCCCATCTACATTCACCTGCATAACCACCTCATCTATCATTCATTATTCGACCGCAGGATGGCTCGGATCCCCTTCCCATCTCCCCATTCTTCCCCATTCCACTCCTCTCTTTACATTTCCACCCACCCTTCTTTTCCCCCTCCCTCCCATTCCTCGAGTCCGTGTAGCCGTACATCTCCGGCCGGCCACCCTGATCCCCTGCCCTCCCTGCCTCCTGCCTGATCCCTGCTTCTTCAGCCCATATCCCCTTCAAGCAACCCCCTAGACTCTACCTCCCGGCTGCTCTTAACCTTTTCACTTCCTCTCCCTCTCTTTCTCCCTCCATCTCGCCTTCCCCCTGTCCTTTTGACGCATTTCTCCATATCTTCTCAAAACATATGCATCCTCTCCTCCTCTCTCACGCATCGTCAATCTTTTTTTTTTCTGGATGAGTAACGACTCGTACCTATATTTTTTTTTCATCCACTGCTACTCAGCCCTCTTCTCCTACTATGCTAATTTTTTTCGATTTTTGCATAAGATTTCTGAGCGAATACATCCAGAATCCTTCTGCCATTGTTCCTTTCCTGCCCCTCATCCGTATCCAGGATTTTTTTCTTCACCTCCACCTTCCGTAGAAGAGGGATTGATATATCCTTTCTGCATACTTCTGCTGAGATTCCATTTGGGTCTTTTAAACCCGTTTTTATTAATAATTTTAAACAGTATGCTGTACTAATTGTTTCTCACATTATTTAACGAATAAAACTTGCAAACAAGTTAACATTTTGTAAATATATGGAATGTGTTTTCAAATAGTACTTGTTTTTGCGATTTAGATCGCAGCAATTTTTAACTTGACATTTCCTTTGTTTGAGGATGTAATTAATTTGTTTATCTTAGCATGAATATGTGCAAAACAAGCTGCATTTCATAAATTTAAGCTATTTTATAAGAAAATATAATTTATCTGCAGAAAATGGATAAACTAGTTAATTTTTTGATAAGCCCAACCTATATGATGGGCTTTAATTTAGTTGACGTTTTCTGAATAAATAATCAAAGGAATCCGTGATAAGAAGGTTGACGGTGTAATCTAGAGTCGTGTTTTATTTTATTTTAACTAACTTCATTAAGAGCACCAATATGTACTTAATGTCCCGTTTGACTGATATGCTATTAAATTTGAACTCTTTTTTGGACGTTATCAATGTAGGCGCTAGGTAAAAAAAAATCTCCCATATCGTATAATGGAATGTGGTGATAGAAAGAGTAGACACACTTCCTTCACCTCTATTCGGAAAATCTAATCCTAAGATTTTTTTCCCTCTACTTCTGACGATGAAAAACGCTATCCATGAAACTGCTTCTTCACACTGGGGAGCAAGAAAAATCACAATTGGGCTTAGTATGATCAATAAGCTGGATGAGGAGCGTACCTCTTATTGATTTTCACGAGATATTGAGCAACAGTAAATGGGATGTGAGCCACCAGCCTGTAGCATGGAAATGTGGCCTTTTTGCCATAACCATGTGCTTGGAGGATATGCTAATCGTATGCTCCGTTTACATTTGTGTGCGCTGGTACGACATGTTCAATCACAATTCTCAGAATATTAAAAAATGATATGACCATAACTTTCCCACCAACTTGGCCTTTTTTCTGCTGTTGGTAATGCCGAGGATTACCTCAAAGAGCTTTCCTGCTTGCACTAAGGGTCAAACAGATATTCCCAAGATTCATGTGCAATGTGCAGTGGTATTCTTCGGGAGAAACTCATCATCTTCCTGTAACATCAACTTCAACTCCGAACAAACCAATACGTGAACATCCTGTTGATTGAGAATAAGCAGTTTTGAAATCCCCATGCACAAACACGTCTCATCTGCATTTTTTCTGTGCCCAACGTGTGTGTGGCATCCATTAAAATTAACACTTAAATAAAGTTAATGCTCTTAACTGTATTCGACAACATTCTCTTATAATGGAAGCATCAGTGTTAATGTTCACTTCCGTAATAGCCCTAATTGTAGCTCCGGGCCCACCTTATTTTGAGATTGTTCGTTTCCATTTTTAAAATTTTTTCAGCCTTCTCACTGTGCTAAAAAGACTCTCCATCAGTCTTTTGTAGTGTTGCGTAGGTCTCGGATGACGATTTGACTAGGCTAAAGCAACATTTTAATGCAGCATGTTCCCTCCGTCTTCCATCGTTGCCGTTGGTAAACTGAATATGATCGAACTTGAATCGCCTACAGCTGAGGCAATAACGGACTCAAATCATGAAATTTGTACCCAACCTGCTATACATGATATGCTAACAGCATAAAATTAAATTAAGTTTTTGCGGAATAATTTATGCAGATGAAAAGCTTATGATCGACTTTGCATTTATTAGCCCGCGTAAATGTTCACATACTTTATTTTCCGTAGAATTATTTTACCATTACGGAGTGATATTTAATATAATTTTGGGGAATCAAAATGTTGAATTTGACAGTATTTACTATTTAATTACATTTTCAGCATTTTTGTCAAGAAAGCGCTAGGTTTTTATCTTTCCAGATTTCTGGAAAGTTCCTTCCAACCTCGCGCTCACATATCATCCGATGAAAATGCATTACCCTTAACCTTAGCATTTTCATATATTTATGATAATTTATTGTCAATATTTATGGAGCGTATGTGCAGTCTTACGTAATAACATTAGTTTTCACATAGTCGGGGCGTAGTCTCTATTGATTATGCGTGAAAATTCTTAGACACGAGTAAAATTTTGTACTAGTTTGGTTTCCAATTACTTACTCATATGAAATTGGTTTCTATGTTCACAAATTGTAAGACGTGATGATTTAAGCGTCGTTCAAGTAACTTTTTCAATAAGAATAGACTCTGATGCAAAAAGAACCAGACTCAAAATAAAAATTTGGTCATTGATTGGAGTTATTTTCTGTGAAAATGGGATATTAGCTTGCGGTTTGTGACCGTTAATTCTGAATACGCAGAACATTGTAAACCATGATTATAGGAATGAGCTTAACTTGACGTAAATTGTGCCAAAAGCCAAATTTAAACTCTAAAAGAATGCATAAATCGCAATTTCTGCTTAGGTAGGATAGTTTTTTCGCCTTTCAGTACTCTTGCTTGAAGCATTCTTTCCCACATCGCCACTGAAGTCTCTTTTATATCTCATTTTCGTCATCTTTTTCATATTTTGAGAAGAGAACTACATAAACTGATACCCACTGTAATTGAATTCACTTCCTCATCTTCCTTCGCTCACAAGTTTTTAATCTTCGAATTTCTCCCTAGCACGTAAATCTTATGTGTAGCAATATTTTGTGACATGTTTTCGGCATGTTAGTTTGCTTTTCCTTGCCCATTGGTATTTTGAATAAGATGAAAGTGGACTTATTGAGTTTGTATCCAATATCAGGCTTTTCTTTCCTTTTTATGCGAATTTTTTGCCTTTTGTCTCCGCGCTGTTTTCAGTCTTTCTCTCCCATATCTTAAACTAACTCTTACTCGCTGAGCGTCCTCTCGCTCTCCCTCGTTCTCTTTTTCGCAATTCCTATGCTTCTGCTGTGTGATTCGATTTACCTTTCACGCTCAGTAGCTGAAATTCAGTTGCTTTTTCAAGCCTCTTTTCTTGGAATGCTTGCTTCATTCCACATTTTATGGGTGAATAATTTACTGTGCGTGACCTACTAAATTTTACATTGGGAATTTACTCGCAATGCTAATATTAAATTTTGGACACTGAGATCGAACGAAATTATAGCCTATATTTTAATTTTATTTTACTTTTCGAATTTATTCCATATTTAAAATTTCTTATTTATGCTAATTAGCCTAATTCGTGAGATCCTCCCAGAAAAATAAAGGTTGTTTCATTACTATTTGACAAGCATTCTTGCCATAACTGAATGGAATAGGGCTAAAAGATTTCTCCCAGGATACATCTGAATTTGGACATTTTATTCACCTGCGCCAAATTTAGCAAGGAATCCGGTCCCGAAATCGTTCCAAGTGTATACTATGGTTACATTATTAATTAAAAGTTTTGATCTTTCGAGCTTCTCTTAATCTGGTTCACTTAAAGTTCTGATTTTTCAATCCATATTCAACCCTGAAGCAATTTTATCATTACTTGGACTTCTGCCGTAATTATTTATTGTCTCCGGATTAAAAAAAAATATAAGATTATTTGGCTTGAACATTAATAGTTTTTTACCATGGAGAGTTTTGGAATGGATAATTTTGGTTATTAACGCCTATTTGAACTCATCCGATTTTATGTATGCACCTCTATTTGTTTCCTCACATTAATAGGAATTTCATTACCTCGTTTCTTAAAGTACCTATTTTGAGACTACATTCACTCGGATATTCGTGAATGTTGTGTAAAACTCGCTGTTTCACATTGCCAGTTTTTTATCTAAAAACAATATTATAAACTTTTAAAATTATAAGGAGCCTATATATTTTGATACTTATATTATTTATGTGTATATTTAGTTACAAGTGATGTTCTTCCCTGGAGGGCCAAAACAAGTTTTTTGTATGTGATAGGATATTAAGCCTCCTACAATTCCCCTTGTTGTTGTTGAGGTGGCAAAGAAAATCATGAATAAAAATTCCCACCATTTAATTTCTTCCATGCAATTATACATCGATTTGTCGTAAGGGACTTGTTAAAATGTTTTTTCTTCCCCAGACTCCCCTGACCTGAGAATATTAAGCTCTTAAAAAGGCTCAAAATTATATTTTATCGAAAACAATTTCTACTTTTAAACTGCACAATTGCAAGAATCTATCACTCGAATTACCTCATCGGTAGGCGGCAATTACCAGCATCCAGTTCACATATTCTGTGTACACGAGTACAATATTTAAGTGAATTACGATTACCTTCTTCTTCCCTACCTTATTCTACTTTCTGTTTATCTCTCCTTGGCCGGAACCTATGGCTAATCGTCCATTAATCGATTACCCAT
>LYUA01000971.1:45269-55632 GCA_002093875.1 Calopteryx splendens | reverse complement strand
CCCCCCCCCCGTCCTTATTCTTCCGTCCCTCTGCCCTCCTAATCGCCCCGCGCCTAATTCCTGATGGGTGCATTTATGTGCCGTGTCCCCGAGATGGCAGCGGGCGCACGGTGCCGGAGTGTGGGCGCAATTTCCTCCTCTCTCTGGCGTTTGCCATCAGCGATACCCCCCATTCCCCCTTTTGGCGTCTTCCCTGATCACCTCCATTCTACCCGGAAATCGCCTCTTCCCCCAATCCCCTCCCCCCTCCCACCCGCTACTCTCTTTGCCATTCAGATCTCCTTGCGTCCTTTTTCGACCCAGCCTCGCTTCTCTTCTCGACATCTTCCTCATTTGTGGGCTTTTTATCTTCTCCTACACTCACGGCCTTCTCTCCTTCCATTCCTCTTTCTTCCCTTCTTCTCCCGTTCGCTCAATACCCTCAGACATCCTTATCTTGGCCACCTCGTTTTCCTCCCATTCCCGCTACTCTCCTATCAACTTGAGGAAATTCGACGCGGGCCGCTGTCGAACAGCTGCCTGTAGTCGGAAACGAACTTGTTTGAGAGATGACAGTTGCGCCCGAGATTAATCACCTAGATGAACCTGCTTGGAAGCATCATATACTGTTTTTGTTGGTAAACTATCCTTTGTCACTATTTTTTTATCTTTGAAAGACTATTCTACTCCCTCTCAACGAAGATTTTAATCAATATCAATACCCAGCAAAGTAAGAATTAAAATTCTCGTCGGAAAAGGTGACTGCTGCTACTGAAACTAAATATTAAAAAAAAGTGGTTAGCATATTATTAATTACATTGCCATTTAAGCCGCGAAAAACTCCAAAAATCTTTTTAAAATTATTAAAAGAAAACACGTTTTTCCTAAGAAGAATATTTAAAAAAATTCCAATTCACAATTTAGAATGAATTTAATTTGTGCTAGATAATAGTTTGCCTTTTCTACCGAAATGAAATGATTATGCAGGAAAGTGGCCAAATACACATTTTAGATTTGTAATTCAACGAGATTCTATTTTTATCATCTTACTCTTTTTGGTAAAGTTATCATTATCATCACCAAGCTTACTTACCGCTTACTTCATCAAGGCGTTCTTAGTTGACGAAAGATGGCTCGTCATTAGCCAAACGATAAAGTTCACTGGCTGGCAAGTTGAAGTTTTGTTGGTGCTAAATATTATAGGAATTGAATAAATTTAAATAAATAAGCACATTTATGTTCACTTTTAATTGTCTTGAAAATAAAATGGTGAGTACTTGAACTTCCAGCAAGATATTTTAAGTGCCTAGTTTAAATATTATGATACTGTTGAATGCAGCTCTAGAATTGAGGTATTGTTAAAAATTGAGGAGCTAAATATTTATTTAATTAGGAAAGCAATATGCTTAGGGCATTCACGTTTATTTTTTCAATAAGATAAAGAAATTGATGTGAAAAAAATAGTTTTTCGATATAGATGTTCAATGTCTATGAGTTTCTTGTAATATTTTCACCTAGAAATACGAAATTCAAATTGCGATTTGTTTTCGCATATAGTAAGAGGGTTAAAAAAACTTTTCTAACAGAGTTAACTTTTTAGTAAACTTAACCGTAAAAGTAAATGAGCAAAGTATTAGATGCATAAATAACAACACAGGCTACAATGTTTGGTTATTGAGTTTATAAAATCTGGTAATCAGATCATACGGCAACTTTATGACGAAAAAAATTATGAGCAATACCATAGTGTTAAAATCATGCACCAACCGAATCCATATCTCCTTCTGCTCACCTTTCCCAATGTCCATCCTAAACAAAAGTTCTGCCCTTGGCCCTCATCCTCAGATAACTCTCTCCCTCGAAACAAATGGCATTTTCCCGGGCCTCAGGCGACTCTCGAAATCTCCCCAACCCCCTGAGTCCATCTCCCACCGGCTCAACTCCTTTTCGGACCGATCTTCCCCCCCCCCCCCCCCCCCCCCCCCNTCCTTTTCGGACCGATCTTCCGCCCCCCCTCCTCCCCACTCCACCACTCCCCCTTGCCCCTTCTTCCTCCGCGCACCCCTTATCACGTGTCGCCCCCATTCGACCGCCCGGGCAGTGTCATTCCCCGCACCCCCTCCTCCGCACCCGCCCACTCTTTCCCTGTCGCCCATCCTGCCCCCTCGGACAATCTCACTTCTGGGAGTACCCCGCCTCTCCGACCCCGCATTACGTGGAGGTGGCGCCTTTGAGTCGAGCCCTCGGCCCGGCGGCGGCCTTCGACAGAGCATTGAGGCGGCTCCAATGAAAGAGAAAATTGGAAATCAGGCGAACAGCAGCGAAGGGAATGCAGACCTTCATTTGTTTTTCACCGCGAGGAGTGTGGGATAGACTGTATTAAATTGCTATTTAAAGTTTATTGTAATGTACTAAGCGTTAGGTTCGCCTAATGTGAATTGCAATTGGATGCCTATATAAATGGCAATGTGCACCCATGAGCTAATGCTCTCATTCAAGTTTTCCTTCCTTCTTGAAACATACTTAGAGTGTAAATGCATTCTTCGATTCGTAATCTGCAAGGGGATCAATGGATCTAATTAGGTCTGGAACACAGAATTTGGAATATTTTTTTAATGTAGTATTTTGCAAGCTCTAAAATCTTTGTTATCAAGATAATACGATATATGCGAAATGATGACCATTGTTTATTGCAATGGATGAATTTCTGCCCTTAAATATAAGAAGTTAAAACGCATTTAACTTTGGACTGTCACTTAGTGTTAATATTTCCTGTTTAGATTCCCTTCAAAAAGGTTTGGAACTAAAATAGGCAAAAAAAGAGGATGCAATATTTAAAACACGATTTTGAAATCCATATTTTTAATTACAATTTACTAGTCCTAGAAACGATAATTGGTACTTGAATTTTCATTTTAAGAAATATTTTGCTAGAAAAAAAATTAATTCTTCTTCGTCTACTAGAACGAAGGATATGTGGTTGAAAATGCACCAATGGCAAGATTACATAAATTACAGGAATAAGTGAGGAAAAAAATATGCAGAAATAATTGTGTAATACTCAAGGGTGAAATAATTTTAAGTAGCTAGAAAAGGAAAACAACAATTACTATTTTGAGTAACGAAATATGGGAATGTATTAGTCTAAGCGAAGAAGATTTGAGAAGAGTAATAGAATACGTGGACGGACTTAATGGGAAATAGATACACTAGAACTACTAATTAGCTAATGGCATGAATCGGGAATATGATTTATGTATTAATAGCCAGGGATGTTTAAAAACCATGCAAAGTAAATTTACGTCCATCAAATTATAGGAATGGAGTTGAGAACACTTTTTCAGGATATGGTTATGACTTCAAAATAAGTGTAGCTGGTGGATAATTGTAGGATGAAGTGTTATAAAGAAGGACATAAGCCAGGGATATGCCTTGTCGTTTACACTTTTTTAGACTCTGGCGCGAAATGGTTAAAGGTGAGAAAATCGAAAGCAAACCTTCGGATTATCACGTAGAACGTGGAAGACTAATAAAATGTTAGTGAATGTCTGAATTACTGTGGGTGGACTTCAGTCAAATTTTCGGTGAATCAAACTTTGGTTAACCACAAGGTAAATTCACTACAGTCTCATATACCTATCACATCTTCGTGGGTGACATGGGTTGAAGATGCAAAATTTATGGAAGCCTCAAGAATCAAGTGGAATGGTCGTGGGCATGGCGGCCTAGTGTGTAGTGTTCGGCTTCCGACTAGAGGGTGCCGGGTTAAAAGCACGGTGCCTTATGATAACCACATTTGATATCCAAGGGGTTCCATTTTGCGGTTGCAACGATTTCATGAATAAATGACTGGTGTCACAGGGATTTGAAATGGTCCTCCTACCCTCAATTGTGAATTTAAAATGTCTTCGGGCATAGTTTTGACGGGAAAACCTCTCATCTGTCATAACCAACTTCTGGGTTATTGCTTTGGAAGCAAAAGGGCAGGGATATAGGCAGATGAAAACTTAGGACTTGTTTTTGGTGAACCTAAAAAGAATTATGATTAGGAAGAGGAACTATTTAATAAAGAATTAAAAAAAATATTGATAACACTTTTAGGACAGTGTTATAGTTTCGAAAACCACTCTTTTGAGAAAAAAGGAGCTTATTGAAGGCTTGATTTAGGAACGGAGAAAAATCTGGACAGAGTGGAAGAAATGAAATAATATATCTTAGGGAAAGGAGAATATAATGGTGGATGCACGGTGGAAGTAGCTGACAGTGTGAATAGAGATGTATAAAATTACTTAGATATTGAAGTTTATGGTTAAATAAGCGATGGTGATGTGAGTGAAGTGGAGGGATAAGAGGCATATTTTAAAATAATTTTAGCATTATAAGTCTTTCTTATCGAACAAACCGTCATGAGTAACTTGGTGATGTTCCATAAAAATTAAATTCGGATTATTTATATTACTAAAATAATATTTTACTTTCCATGTAACCACACGTTTGTGGAGTGTACATTTTACATTAAATTTTCTTAAGCATTTTTTCATTTAGTATTTCATTCGTTACATTCCTTTGATACCCCATTTGCATATTTAAGAACGTGTGCCCATTGAATTCTCACGCATTGCAGTGTAGTCTGCTCTATCTCCCTCACTCTCCCTACCTTTCTTCTTCTCTACGTTTCTGTTTTCGATGAATATCACCAGGGTTTTTTTCTGCCTCGCCTACGTCCTCTCACTAATTTTCTTTCCCTTTTCCCCCTGCCCTCCTCGTTTCGCTCCTTTTCCCTCTCTTCCCTTGCAGTGCACTCGGGCTAATTGTCCATCCCCATCGACTCCCTATCCAACCTTTCGTGCTCCCAAGCCCCCCCTTCCTCACTCCCCTTGGTCCTCTCTGCACGTCCCTGCTTATCCTTGGTCGTGTCTACTTTAGAGACAGAGAGAGAGAGAGAGAAGCCCTCTTCATTTCCGTCAGAGAAATAGAAATGAGAGGGCGGGCGAGTGGATCATCTCCGCGGGGAAGAGGTCCTCGCCCCGTAGCAGAGGGTGGTCTTGTCGAGGGGTCAGGGGAGGAGGGTGGAGGCTTCCTCTTTCCCCCTCTCGTTGATGGACCTATTCCCCCTCTGCCGTGAAACTTCGTCCACGGGAGAGTAATAACGGAGTGCGCCCGATTAGTTCTCGATGGCGAATGATTTCGCGGAGATGAGTAGCTCCAGGGTCACTTCCCTCTCGTCCCGATCCCGAACTTACCGGTACTATCGGAAGAGGACAAACTTTTGACGGGAGCTTTCAAACTACCTCGCCTGCTGTGAATTTTGGGGAAGAAGGGCTCATGGTGGAATCTCTTTCTCCTTTTTTCAAAGTACAGAAATTTTTGTTAGAGACATGGATATTAAGGACTGTGAGTTCTCATATAGTGTTTCAGAGATTCATATTAATTTTGTGCTAAAACAGTAATAATAATCTCAAAACATTTGATCAAGAATTTCTTGTAACCACTGAATTGAAATTTTTGAACCCTTTTATTCAGGACAATGATATTTGCCATGAGAGCGGTGAAGATTTTTCGTGATGAAGCAGTTAATGAAAAAATATTAGCGTTGCATAACTATTATTGACCAAGGCCTCATAAAATGCATAATTTATTCCGTGTCACAAGTAATTATTTGAAACACGTGCATGCCTTATTAAGGGTTTATTTTTAATAAAAGGTACTTAATGTGCTATATGCTGGCTATTTGATTCCATCGCAGTGATGAAACAAAAAAATTAAATTTGATTCGAATATATGTAAGGATTTTCATAAAAATTTTTGCATTGTAGCAATGGCTGAATCTTCTGTGCGTCTGTTAGATTAATACTAATTCTGGGTACGCATTGAGATTATTAAAGATTGGAATTAAATAATAGGATAAAATTACCAAAGTTGAAGGTATCCTTCCCTCAAAACAACAGCTACTACAATTAAGATTTTAAATCATGTTTCACATCTGTTCACTTGATTTTTTTAACTTAATTTTATAATCATATGCGTTGCTCTTGACCTCCTATCGTACACAAGATAGCAACTACAACAGCATTTGATTTGAACTATATTCCAGTAATTTCAGTAGCTCACGTCATCCTTTCTAATTTTTCATCACGCATATCAGTCAAAATGGTATTAATCTAACTGAAACAAATTACATTTGCTCTGGAAGAGAATAGCTGATGATTTCACGCTCAGTCATTGGCACAATGCGAAAAATTATTTTTTTTCTGGCAAAGGCTCTGACCCATTTCTCCTGTTAACGCTTTCAGCTGTAGGTCTTTAAATACGTTCCATGGCCGTGTTCGAGAAAATTCTGCCTAACCGTTTCACCAATTGCAGCATATTCCCAGGTCAAAATCGAATGCTTGAAAAACGTATGACCTCATCTGAGTTCTAGGTCTATGTGCTGTTTGTCTCGTGCGTAAGGTCGGATCCGACGGATTACTACATAGGAAGGCTTCACTCTGAGCCCCGTTCCGTTTCACTCCCAACCCATCTATTTCAGGACGCTACTCCTTCATTCTCTGCGCACCAACCGAAAGTTTTCTTTAAAACCCTCCCCCGCCATCCACTTCCCACTCCCGACCCTCTCTGTCTCTCACACACACACACACACACACAAACACACACAAACACATCTTCAAAGCGGACAGAAGTTCGGAAAGGGGATGGTGCCGTTATATCATTGTACGCAGTAAGGACGTGGAGAGAGGGTGAGGGAGAGAGAGAGGGAGTGGATTACGGAGAGGGGCAGAGGGCCGCTCCTCCCATTCCCTTCTTGCCTATAGTCCCTTCCAGGCCCCTGCCGCTCCGGCTCATCCCCCGCGCTCATATTTACCGCCGCCACTACCTCGAGGACATCTTCAGCCTCCTTACAGCCGACCCGCCTCCACTTCGCATTGCTCTTTTCCGAAACTCATCTCAACAACTACAACTTCCCTCCGTATCTCCGGAAGCCGTGGAACGGTTCAATATTTAAGATTTATCCACGTGCCTATTCTCCCCTTCTCGCCGTTTCGGTTAAGTTTTCCAATTTTTCACGCATATTTTTCCGTTACTGGTCGACTTAATGTATTCACGGCATCACTGACTCAGATGTATCCAAATGAAAATCAAATTAGGGAGGCAGGGATTTAAATTTGCCGAAACAAATTGATGCTCACTGCGCAGGAGGAGCCCCAGATTAAATGGAAGGCTGGCTTGAATCTATGAATAGATCATGTTTGGAACCCTCGGCGTTCAGGTCAGGGACGAATTGCACGTTGAACGTACATTCTCACACGGTCATTAGTCATGAGTTTTGACGTGATAAATGGTGTAAAATATAGCATGTAAATCAATATTACGCCCTTAGTACTCACATGGTCGCTTTTCATTTAAGAGCTCAGGGAACAGTTAAGCCATTCATACTTATGCTCAGCAGCCAAGTTGTTTATACTTTTTCACGGCGTTTCCTCTCCGCTACAGTTCTAAGAGTTAAAGTTTACTGTGTGCATGCAGTTACTGTGGTTATAGATATAGTTACTTCTACATTTTCTTTATATTATCTAGATAATATTAAGGAAATGTAGGAGTATCTTAAATTCGTGGCACACTAATTTCCCGGGATCGAATAAATTGACCTTGTGTGAGATGGCGACACAGAAACAGTATTTTAAAATTGACAGAGTCATGAATCGCCCCCATTGGTAGTTACAAGTCATTTTCATAGCCATCAAAAAGACCTATGATGATTATTTTGTTGCCTTCGCTTCAATCATGGTTTAATTAAATTTAATAAGCTAATATTACTCAATTTAAAAAAAATTAATTAATTTTGTAATTTCATCATTCAATAAAGAAGTTCATACCTATATTCCTAGTCTAATTTGAGATTAAGATAGCTTTCTATTAATATGATAAGAAAATTTAAGGAATCAATTCTATCTATGATAAACCTTTGGCTTAGAAATATATATGACAGTAATATTCCTGGTGATTAATTCCATAGGTATTTGAAAGAGACTAATAAAAAAGTACGCATTAAAAACAGCGTCAGTGCCAATAAACATTCGTGCATAGAATTACGTCGTTTAATAAATAGAAGTGTGTTAATGAATTACAGAAAAATTAGAAAGCAGGATAAAGGAACTTACAAAAAAATTAATAATTCCTGGGAATTCAATTTTATACCACAATTTATGCAGTAGATGGACGGAACGCGTGCAACATTACCTGAGATTTTCGTTGTCTCTCATCACGTTTCAATTCAAGAAGATGATTAAATAACAGTAACCCAAAAAATTGGGAGCTGCTTTCTGCAAGGACTTAATAGGATAACACATAAGGTTGTGTGTCGGCTACTGTAAACCAAAGTTTGGTGTATAGGAATTTGGAATTTTAAAAATATACTTTCATCAGTATCTTCTTTAATGAATCATTCAATTAAAAAAATAAAACTACAGAAAAGGTAGCTCCTTGCTTTTAAAAATGCATTGCAAATCACTACACAATGGCATTTTTTTAGACCGTTCAACATAAGTTTACTTAAACCATACATAGTACCTATATCTGAAGATTCATAATTAATCATATTGCAAATAAATATAATGGATATTCGTTTGAGTTTTTCTTCTTGTAATTTCATTAAATTACTATGTACTAAGCAGCAATCGTTAATTTTCGATCAAATAAAGCTAATAGCTATTTTCCAGTCATAAAATCAAGAACCAGAAAAAAATATAATAAGTAAAAGAAAGAAATAGAAGATGCAGGCAACATTTTATTTGTGAAAATTCTATGCTACGTCCTTCGTTTGAGAGATATAATAAGCCATGATAGACATGGATGAGCAGTATGCCTAGATATATCAAGGCATAAGATTATTTCATAACTAAACTTTTTGAATTTCAGCTGTAAATTGTATTCACAAATTTGTTTTATCGTTCATTTTGATTTTTTTTCGGTTTATAGCAAACTAATTATTATTATTTATCCAGGCATATATCCCGAATATCTTACTTTATTTTGTGATGTTTTTTTTGTGTTTTCGTAATCAGGGAGTGTATGTAGACTTAAAAGTAGGCGGTATAGATAAATTAGTCGCTGGGTTAACGACGTATTGCGTGTGTAGGGAAAAGTAGAGTGCTAAAAATTGAATCATGGACGCTTTGGATGTGGTAGCAGCGTGTTTTGATAGAAAGAAAACCACTCCGTAAAATCATGGCTAGAGATCCAACCTTAAGAGAATCCCCCTTAAGGGATTATTACAAATTTTTAAATTTAAAAAATGCGTTTAGATCATGTACGTATTTAATATCATCGAAACTGAACTAGGAACTACTCAATCCCTTTCTTCTCTAGCGCTTTATGATTCTTTCCCTCCTTTAATTAATTTAAAGGGTGTAGTAGGATTGAAAAAAATGTATAAGCAAAAGGATTGACAACAAGGATAACATCTGATAATCGTTGTAGAATATTTTCATCTAATTGTTCCTTTTCCCTCCGAGAATGCCCAGAAATTTTAATTCTTGTTCATTGCCAAGAAATTTCCATCGGGATGCTATGCCCGAAGAAAATCATTGTATTTGTCAAAACCTAAATGGCCTTTTCCCAGTTGTTCAATCAAGATTGATTCTCATACAAGTTATCATAAGGGCTTAGCTTCCTAATTATTTGCTAATGTTTTTATTCAGATCATCTCTGCCTACAATATTATAACTAAGAACGAGGTGGGTACTGAGCGATGGGAATGAAAATTTATAGTTATGTTAGCAGAGTTTGTATGTTTAATCAACTTTTCATTTTTCAATCAACGCTATCTGGACTAGCGTGACCAAGTTTCCCTACGCATGATAAGATGACATTCTCCTTTCATGCCTTTATTAGTTTACTGTAGAAAAAAATTTTCGTATATAGAGTTTCAAAACTTAAAATATCGAGTGTAAATAATCATCATTAATGTGTATGCAGTTTAAAATGTCCATATAAAGTGTAGTAAACATTTTAACTACTATCTGGGTAATATTTCTGTTATTTTTTTAAATTCTGCATAAAATATAACAAACATAATGTCACAGTACGGAATGAGATGTGGGATACTCGTTGTTAATCGACCACTGAGCTCTTCAGACCCCGAGAAATCAAATATTGAAGTTGGGAAGTTAATAAGGTTCTTTAATTTACAAAAATGATTGCTCGATATAAATTGAGCCAGAGGCAGACACTACTGATGAATTATTCTACTTATGTTACATCCGACCATTGAATTAGGTGAAGTGGTAATACAACAAATACATCAGAAGTAAGTAAGGTTACCACTTCATATCCCTGTACCACCTGTGATTTTCCAGGATGACCTGGTACCCGAAAAATGGAACAC
>LYUA01000971.1:8821-28843 GCA_002093875.1 Calopteryx splendens | reverse complement strand
TTGCCACATATTTTTATTGAAAGTTGGAATATTGTTAAGAAAATATTTCATTGGCGTGGACAGAACATTGTGATAGAGCTATGGATGGTGATAGAAACAATACATTTTTCAGCTTTCAGATTCTCTTAAAATTTTCACGGTGAGTATTAAGTTTTAATGTTGGTATAGCTTCTTTATAATTACATATTTTCCCATACGGGAATTTTATTTTGTAGTGTTTATATAATAGGTACATCACTTACAGAGTGTTTCAGCGTATTTTTGATCAATTTTGTCATCCTATCTGGTTCCTTATCGTAATTTATTTTAACGTAATTTAACTCCTGAATTCTATTGCCCCGGTGCCACTGAAAATCTGCTGCGAAGATTCCTTGGGAAACTTTAATGTACGTACTATTCTCCTTTAATATAAGATGTAGCGAACCCTGCAATATGCCCTTTTACGTCACTCCTCTTACTTCCCTCACTCCTAAGTTACTCATTTTTTCATCAACCGTAATCTCACCCTTCTCCTTTGAACGTTAATTAATTAAAGTACAAACTTTAATATCACAAGGATGACGAAAAAAGCAAAAGCAAGAAGGAAAGCTGAAAACTTCTTTTATTAATGACGTTTTCAACTGTTTAAAAAAAAACTTGACGTTGGACAATGATTCTACACAGAGCTCTTCTTGATTCAACTCTTTAAAACAACTTTCTCTGCATATAGTTTCATATTATTGATCAAAAAATCCATACTAGTGTTAAACATTTCTGTTCAATTTGAAACTTAAACCGTCCCAGAACTATTAGCTTATCCAAGAAGCATATTCAATCCCTTACGGATCGCGGTTTAACGTCTTATTTCATGTATGCTTTTTCCGTTGGTGTGAACATAAAAACAGGGATTGTTTTTGGGGGAAATAAGAAACGAAACTGCTTCGCGGAATAGAGAATATTCTTTTTCCCAGTTCAATAATGTTTTAAAACGTTGAATATGATTTCTATATTTGCAGAAAAATTTCACCGCTCGGTGCTATGGGAGTATCATACTATTTTAACTACATGATTATGTGCATTTAAATGTATGTGTGTATGAATTATTTTTAGTCTAAATTAATAATAGATTGTCATATTCTTTTTTCTTGGGCTCACACAATATTTGGTGCTAGTTTTCCCTTTTAAAATAGGAATAATGGGAAAAGATGTTACTTTATTTTATTTACCATATCATAAAATACCCCTAGTGATTTCTACGTAATATATATCCATTGCATTGCTTGAACTGATTTGTTCATCTTATATAAATTTCTCTCTTTCAGGTAAGTGGCAAGGCGCTTATTTCATGCGGTTTTACTCCAAATGCTACTGCAGATCCTTGGGTAAGGTTATATAAAATTCAAATTATTTCGTGGTAAAAGGTACAGAATGTAATTACTGTTCAAAAATAATATAAGTGATAAGTTATTGCCATTTTTTGTTTGTCTATGTTAAATACTGCATTAACATATTTACTAACTACTTTGAAAATATTTTGGATGAATTCGTATTTCTGTATTTATCTTACACTATTTAGAAACGGTTAAAACCCTTTGATTTATTGCAATTAAAGGATACACTCTTCAAGAAATGGACTTATTCATATTTCTCACCTCGTGGAGGCATAAATTAACTAACGGGCATGTCATGAAATTCTAAATAGACCATTCATGTTTTTGCTATTTGTAACACACCAGTATAAACATATGATATGGTGACCTAAGGCACTATATTATTGGAGTTACACCAAATCTAAAAAAAGTTTGAAGGTGAAAAAGAGGAATTAAGAATTATGCATCCATTATTTAATTATTGAATGAAAAATACGCTTTTTGAGTTCCCATTTTACGAAATTTTGGTATTTAACTGATATCCTCTCCACCAATTTTAAAAATCTCTTTAGAATGCTTTCACCTTCATATTAAAATACTGCGACAAATGCAGCACTAACTTTACCCATTTTGCCGTAGGAGCGTAGGACATTCAAAGATTGTTTGATGTATTTCAAGCCTAACTAACCCTAATGTATATATATCTCTTCCGAGAACCAATGCTTATTTCCGCGGCTGTTATTTCACCCGATTCACTCGCCCATTCAGCATCGATCCTCGTGTACGTATTCTCGCAAACGCAGTCCGGTGATCACATTCGACAGTCAAATATTCAGGAGAGATATTAATAATTGGGGGGTTTTAATTAATTTTTTAAATATGGGCATCGAGATTTGGTTTTTATAACTTTCTATATTAGTATTTATATAATATACACTCCTATACAAAAAATAGTTTTAAAAAATACCAGGATATTTGTCGGCTTTTAATTAATGCATTATTCACAAATGTGAAATTTAGCTTTTTACAGATTTGGTATGGCTGTGCTGTACTTCAATGAAATATAAAATGCAAGCATTAATTCACAAGCTCTCGTGGTGTCAGAGATTTGCGTTACCTACGTTTTTTGGTAACTCTCCAAGCCTATTTAGATTATAACGTTGAACTTTACGTAGTCTTAAAAGCACTAAATGTGTCTATTTAGCAGTTAAAAAGCAACCGAAAAATTATTATAGGTGTCAAAATGGCATGCCTATATAGGTTACAATTTTTACTACCACTATCTGAAACAATAACTCGTGATATAGAATATTTCAGATATCTTTACTGCCCCAACAACAAACAGTAACAAACTATCTCTCTTTATAAACTTTAAACAATGCCTAACAACAAAAAATATAAATAAATAAAAACCTTAACGAAAAAAACATTTAATGAAGTTCACCTCACAGATTGTTTGTTCACAGTTATCCGTGCCTGACATTATTAGAGAATGTACTACTAAAAAAGAGTATAGTATAGTTTAGTAGTGTATTAAATTGGTATAATATTTATGCTCCGTATAAATGTACTACCACTAAATATCACTACTCGGTGAAAAAACATCAATGAAAAATATTGGAAACATTTTAAAATAGTGACCATGTCAAAATTGTGTACTATTTTTAGCCCTCAATACACATCATGTATCGTTGAAAACTTTATATACGTAATTGAGCAAGTATTCTTTTGATTGCTCGAAAGGATCTAAGAAGAACCAGGAATATAAATAGCTTAAAATAAATTTAACTTTCAACAGAAATTTTATAAAATTTTGACCTTTCCCACGTAACATTTTACACACAAATTTTGGTTCAGTGGCGGCTTGAACCCCCTTGATTTTTTGTTAATATATTTTTAATTTATCTTAGATGAACGACTTCGAACGAAATTTGAGGTGAAAAATTTCATGAATTACATTTTATGTTAGGGAAAAATTCCTAAAAAAATAAAAAATACAATAGAAATAGCCGAACGAGATGGATTTTTAAAGTTTTGTTTTATTTTAATTACTTTAATTCAGTCGTTTATGTGTTTATCTGGCCGCAGCCCTTGATAATATCATTCATTTTTTTAATCTGTATAAGCTCTCCGTTTTAGATTTGATTGAGTCTGGGTGTATTTTGAAACTTACAGAGTACACATCGGTACTGTTTGGTGATCATCTTGCACAGTCCCGTGAGCGGGGAAACACACACCAAAGGGTGATGTATTACACCGATTTCTAGCTTCTCTCAGTTTACTTTACGCTGCTCGATCGGAAACCTGATTTCCAACATCTGCAAACACTCGATGCAGGCCTTTCGAGGGAAATATCACGGAGTGTCATGCTCCCTGTGTCATACCAGCGTGCACATCGTTAACTTGCTCCTCTCGCTCCTCATTCCTTCCCTCTCATTTCACTATCTCGGCTTTCTCTGCATTTTCGTCTCCTTCTCTTATCTCCATTTTTCACTTACAAAACTGCACATTTCCTGTCTCTTATCACTTTCGCTTTCTCGGCTATCGGCTTTCTCAATGCTAGCGTCGAATATATATTAGAGATTTTGCTAGTCAGACTCCTCCAGCAATCACGGTCTCCCTAAATGAAAGTCCGCAAAATTAATGCGCCGGGGGTGACTTAGGTCAGAATTTTGACATCGAATCCGGTTTCTTTTTGTTCTCCTCCTCGGCCGATTATTTTCATTTCACATTCCTTCCCTTCTCATCACTTCCCGTCGTCTCCTCCTTGTCTCCTTCATGAGGTTCATTCATCCAGTTTTGTCAGACTTGAACCCTTTCGCTTGCAACCCACGCCCTTTGGCGATATACATTTCAGTATATATGTATAATTATATATATTCAGTTTTTATGATTTTGAAACAGAAATATTTCATACTGATGCTTTCTATTTTCAAATGGGGTTAAAAAAAGAAGCACAATATTGAACAATCGAAATTTTTCTCAGCAGGCATCAAAATCATCCGCTATGGAAGAGTCAATATGGGTACAGCGAGCAATTGCTAGCGAGGGAATCTTTCTTTGAGAAAAAACAGCAGGTTTAATCAAGTAAATGTGATCTATTAATGCATGATGATGACAAAGGCAATTTTTAGTTTGTGGGTGATCAGAAATGGACAGCATGTAAGTATAAACCCTTTTAAAGGAGTTCCCACCTTTTTTATAAAGTAATATAATTTAGGAATCAAATATTGAGGAACCATTGGATCTACAACCTAATCACCAAATTTAATAAATATCTAATTAAAGCTCTTTCCAGATTCCCTACCACAGTTTCGTGATTCAATGAAAGTGTAGGGATGCTTCGCGTGCACCAGACCTTACTGTCTTAATTTCGTATTCCAAATACAGTTCGAAATAAATTTTTTATCGCCAAACACGTCACCATTCTTTTTCCATCCGTGTTCCATCTGAAACAAACGATTAAAATTAGTATTCTATATTTTTTAGTTGAAAAAACCCCTGCTGACTTTTTACTCCAGCATGAGCATATAGATTTCCATTACATTTTTAAAAACACGGACAAGTTAAGATCTCGTTGATAAGACGGGAATGGGAGAGGAGAAAGGGAGCAGGGAACCGGAATTTTTTTCCAGGACGTAGTACCCCATTGAGTCCCAACGCTGAACGTCCCATCCATCCGTTAGATGGGCGGCGTATTGCGCTCAAATTGTACTTATCAAGTAACATTAGAACCGGCCCGCGAATGAAAAGTCATGGCATCACTACCAACACTAGGGTTTTTCCTTTGAAAGAAAGAGCAATCAATTTCGTGAATCCTATCCAAATAAATGCACCACTGCGACTTTAATGCTTTATGTTATTTAAATTATACGAATTATTTTTTTCTGTGTAACTGGAGTAGAAATAGATCCGAGTTAATTAGTGAAAACTATATTTTTCTATTTCCCACTTTCTCCTTCGTAACCTAAAGAATTGAAGTGATTGACTTGAGCAGGCAAACATTTGTTTTCAATTTGATAATAAACCAACGGATGCGTGTTAATTCTAGTATTTAGTTTCCTCTTAAAACCATAATTATGCAATTTCTTAAGTAATCGGTAGTAATGGACAAAGTGCTTCAGTTTTGATAAGAATTGCATTAAAAGTAGCTAATAAAAATCTAATTTCATAGCACTGTACAGTGGATAACGAAAAAATTCTTATTTAAATATCTCAATTCATGTTTGGAACGATTCACGTTTATACGAAATTAAAAAATATTAATATATAAGTTTCATCCATGTGCATAACTTTGACGACCTTTGAAATCGTACCTCACAGCTCACAATTGTGACAATCCTCAAAAGTGTAATTTCTCTATATATAATTTATCCTATAAACACCGCTTGAATCCTTCGACATTTGAATCACAAATTTCGGTTACATTAATAATAATTTTAAATAATTCGTATTCCAGCTACTAAAAAGGTCTGTTTTTTGCGTTGAATTTGCTTCTGTAATGTAAAAGTTTAGGCATGGGAACAGTACGATGATGCATATAGTACTTGAAAACCTTAATAATTAGGGTCAAATTAACGTTAATTTTTTAATTATTTTTTTTCATATTTTTACTCCAAATATAGAATACTTAAATTGTATTTACGTTAAACTTCGGCGTTGGTATTATCCACTGCGTATTCTGTGAAATACTATTGACTAACCATTTGTATCACCCAAAAATATGTATGCATGTGTGTAAACATCCTTCATTGAAGAAGGCTCTTCCATGTCCTTTTAGGATGTGCCATTTGAAAACAACATGCTCAGTTCCAGGGCTGTACTACTACTACTACTCTTATTTTTAAACGATTGTGACCTCATCTTAAAGCAATCAAAATGACATAAGTTACTAATTGTTAGTTATGGAAATGGGTGAACATATTGTACTAAGTTTGCTCCACTTAACTGTGAATGTGTGTGTGTGATGATTTTTCGTTGTTCCCAAGGGCAGAGCAAAGCATGGTGAGGGAACACACCCGACCGATTTCCTGCCACTGATTTACACGGATTCGTACAGAACAGAATTGAGAATTTACCGCCTTTCGGATATGAGTGGTGTAATGTACACCATAAGAGGAGCAAATAAACTCTTTCGGTGATTCACGCAACAAGTGTTATTTGACAGTGAATTGAAACTCAAAATTATTCTGATGTAGCACCACAAAAACAATTTTCGGGTATTGTTGTTAATAGATAATGGACGTTGGAATGGAATAATCAGTTTATTTAATACGAGTGATGAAAAATTAATTTTGGGACGCTCGACAGATGGAGTGAGGTAAACAAACGTATTTACTCTCGCTAATGAAAATTTACTTTGTCTGTGCTGGATATAAAGTTTAAAAAAATGTTTTAGAAGTGCAGCTGTGCTTCATTTAGGATCAAAAATTTTATATACTTTGCTTCCCTTTTTTCCTATTTCTTACTATTCCTCGTTCAATACTCATTTATTCGACCCCTTAAAAGAAACATCGAAATTTCAAGTGTTAATTTTGATTTTTTTCTGCTCTACCGAGAGTGGATGTATGAGAGATGGGGAAACTTCAAAAATGATCACTAAAATACCGTATTTTCCAAGAAAAAAAATCTCGGACTACTTTTCACTGGTTGAAGGAGCCTGCACTATTTCTTGTGTCACTCCTCCCGCCAATGGATAATTCCACACACTTTATTTATTCTAATTCTTCGGAGGAAATGCTCATTTTGTCTCTCGGAATCATTCTCGTCCTTTTCGTTATTTTTCTTAGTGAGGCGTCAATGAAGTGCCCTCGCCGCCCACATTTTTTACCTGCGCATCCGCGCTGTGTGTTCTCTCATTTCACACGAAGGCCATTCCTCCCTGCGTCGGCAGGAATGAGCCAACTCATTTCCCTCATTTTTTCAATCCACTCGAGACGCCTCCTTATCTGTTATATGCAGCCCTCAGCGACGATCGCGGTCAAATGGTATCGCTGGGCCCGCCCAGCTTCTCTCAGCGCACTGACGACCCCTGCCCCCGGAGAAGCCGAAGTATCTTCCCTCGTCAATCCCCTCTCTCCGCGTTATGGTTCTTCACCTCACCACCTCAGGAGCATGTATCCCATGTCACCAATCAATCAAAATTTCTCGCTCACTCTTCCCCTTTCCTTAATAACCAAAACTATTTATGTCAGTTTTCAATCCTAAACCACTTGTTCTTTCAAAATATGTATTTTTAAAGCAAATTTACAGTACAGCAATAGCATCGTATTGCGGGGATCCATCGTATTACCCGTCATTAATCAATTACAACTTTCATGTGACATCACAAATTTCATGTGCTCCTTTAGTAATATTTTTATTGTTATTCGAATGTTCCACCTACTCCTAAACATTTGAAAGTTTAGCTGATAATTACGGAATATATTTCGTATTTTGCGTTTTGAATATTTTACACCTCTAACAAGTGTGTACTGAATCATATATCTGTTTATAATAACTTATGAATATTTTTGTTAAGCGCTATGAAAGCAAATCATTTAGTGTTTGTTCCGTCATTCATGGAAATGAGAAGAAAGAATATTTCCATCACATCTCACTACTTTAAATAATCATTGGTAGATATATAGTTATAATTTTTAATTATTTTTTTTATTTCCTCAGACGAACTTAAACTTAATTTTCTTAAGGGTGAGGTATCATGAAATTCTAACAACAAACATAAAAGCACATGACGCAAAAAGTTGTATGCCATTGGGCCTTTAGGGACAATCATCTATTTCTGTATAAAAACTACAGTTTTGTTGCTGATGTGCGGAATGCCGGGGGAGCGAAGTCATAAGGGTCATCAGGGAAATCATTAAACAGGGCATGTGTAACCGTATGTGATCTTTGAGGACTGAGGAGGTTTTCAGAGTCGTGTAGAAACTCTAAAAATAAATTCCGAAATCTAGGCTCGTGATCCTCTGTCACTATTTGGAAAACCTTTTCTTTGTCTCTCTCTTAGTTTTTCAGACAGTTGTGCCCTTTTCGAGGTTGCCCACAAACTCTGCTCATTGTGACACCCGTCGTTCAATTTCTATATTTTGGAATGCATGAATGTTGAGATCGCCGAAAAGAACTTCTCGTGTATCACGAGGGCCGCAATTTATTTTCATAAAATAGAATTTCGTCCAACTACATAACAGTCACTTCCGCCAATGCGCTTGAATTTTGTAATAACGTTTTACTGCATGTATGCAAGTAGCTTAAATTTTGCTCCGTGTTCTCCAGAATAACGTTAGATTTATCTTCACCATGGCAAAACTGCTCTGGTATATCTTGCCCTTTCCTCCACTATTTCCACTCTCCTCTTTCCTGCTCATCTTCTAACTCCCAGTAACTCAGCTTCTAGCCAACCCCCATGAGAGTAAGCTTCTGCTAGGAAGTCTCCTCCTGAGTCTCCGCAATTTTCGTGGCAGGAGAAAAATCCAAACACATCACGTTGATGTATAGCTGTGATTTTGGGACCATATAACGGAGTAGTGACCGATTCCTGGCGGCGTTGCTTTCTGGGTGGACGAATCCATAGCTATTTAAAATAGTGAATATTTCGGATAACATGGCACCAGAATTATTTCGTTATATCTTTACTCGATAATTATGTATACCCACTAGGTGTATGTCAGTAATAGTTTGGACATGTAAATAAATTTTTAAATATCTAATTTCTATCTTCGAATTGGTTGGCATGTTAGTTTATAAACCTTAGGAAATCTTGACCTGAAGGTGAAATTAAATCCAAATGATGAGCAACGATTTCTTATTACGTGGTATCTTAAAAATGTAATAAAATTTTTAAGTAATTGTTTCCTAATCTATAAATATATATAACATAATAGCTCGTTGTTCATAAAACCAGTTTCAGTTTCATGTTTTCTAAAAGGATATTTTTTTATTTAGGTAATTTCTAGTAAAACTATTGTGTCAAGATTATCTTGTCTTTTTAATTGTCTTACTACTGCATAATATATCCAAAAGAATTTATTGTATTAGTGTTAAGTTTTAGAAATTTTGTAAATATTTACCAAATGGAATTTGACCCAGGGTAAATTAAATAGTATGTAACCATAAGTCAAGTTTTTAGGAGCATTGATTTTTTAAGTTTCTTCTTAAAAAATAATTGTTCTTTACGTCACTTAATATAGTATTCAAACCAAAGAATAATAATAAGGGAGACTAGAAGACATAAGTGATATAGTATTAGATTAGTTTTTCATAATTATATAAGTTTCCGATTCAATGAATCAGGCATATCTTCCCAAATTTATAGCTAAACTTATTGCATATTTTACCCCTGATAAACCCTATTTTGGCAAACTAATTTAGGGTTTTCATAGTTCTGAATTCATTATTAAATATTTTAATACTTGAAAAATGTATTTAACTACACATAGATATATTTGTGAAAGTATGTATATTTGTTCAGATAAATCCTTTTCATTGCTTTTGCTGAGAGATGCTCAGAAGTGATTTTAGGATAAAAACCAAAATATTTTCCCCTAAAACTGGGAAGAGAAAATGCATTAAAATAGTTGGTTTGAACATTAGCGCCAAATTATATTTTTTCAGTATCTTTCATTATTTCAACCTTGCAAGAATTACCCGGGTTTACGACCTGTTGTTTCAGGCCTGGCGTGAATGATGTCGGATTTCCTGTCTTGAATGTCGGAGATTTGGTTGAGAGTAAGGCTCAGGGAGGGGTATGTGGGTCTTTAAAACTTTGAGGAGTAGGCGAAGGAAGAGAGAGTCTTGTAAGTATCAGGTTGGCTTTGCGTAGGCGTGGAAGTTTGCTACAGAAGTACCGCATAAATAGTAACTTGGGAGGATATCAGGGATTTGCGTTTGCCAGGAGACGGATGAGGATGGAAGCGGTTTTTGCCTCAGGTTGAGATACCAGAAAATCATAGGATAAAGTGCTACCTTTCAATGATATTTCTTCTTTTCATTTATAGTTGGTGACGGTGGTATCTGTGGTGGTTATTCTTACTTCAATTTAGAAGTAATTTTTGGAGGACAGTTCAAATAAGATAATGTTTCAGTGGTGGGGAGGCAAGGCAAGAGTGGTGAGGAGGCAGTCTGTCATTTGAACAAGCTAAGAGTCCCGTCCTTATTTACATGTTTTTTTCTGGTATATGGAGCCATTTAAACTATTTTTCATGGTACCGGATATTTTTTTAAGGTAAAACAGATACAATTTCCATTAGGTATTCTAAATTTTTACATACATGCCCTAATAGGTAATGAACGACATTAATTGTGATCCATGGAGAGTATTATTTGGTACGAATTTTATATCACACTACTAAATTTTCAAGTTTGGCTAAAAAATCTAGATTTTTATTCAGAAAATGGTCAAATTACAAATCAAAGCGTCAATTTTGAAAGTTGAGGTACCTGCCCACGGTCTTGGAATTCGTTTCAGTTGACAATCCCTATTGACAGCCGTATCTCAGCAGTTCCATATTACTGACAATTGAGAAGAATCTCTTGAACAATTTTCTTAGATAGAGTTAGTCTTAAAAAATCTTTATTTAAATTAAAATTTTTAGGTTCAAATATTATATTCAAGCCACTATTTTTTACAATTTTTGAATTTCTATTATTTATTGAATTTTTTAACTCGACTAGAGTTTAATGATGGAAATTTCAATGCATTTCCTCCCTCCATAATAAATCTATTCTTTGATACTACTTAATATATTAAATTTAGCCATTAGAGAGCATTAGTTTTGCAATTTAAGAAAATTATAAAATGTCTATTGCCATTTATCGACGTTAATTGAAAAACTTACATTTGTAATGAAGAAACGGAGGCAACATACCTTTCTTAGCCTAAAATTATCAAATTATGAATTAAAAACCTTTATTTATCGGAAAACAAAACATTATTCTCCCTCCTCATGGTGGTTGTTTGCAAATTGGTATCGATACCGACTACGTTCTTAGTAATTATTTGCTCATCTTCCTACTTTAATTAACGTTCGACGAAGATCTGCTTCTGATAGCTATTCAATTGGTTCAAATCAAATGCGATTGATAGGGTAAACATTCGCTAATAGAGTTTTGTGATTTCTTGTTTGCTGCGGAGGACACTTTCCCCCTCCCGTTTCGATCAATCCCCTTCATTTTGTTTGAGCTAAAGGAAGAGGGGAGAGAGGTCGCTCCCGAGATGTTGGGGAAGACGGGAGGAGTAGGAAGGAATCGGTAGGAGATTGAGGAAGGCGGTTGAGGGCGGAGGGAGGAGGCACCGTGGGGGTTTGGACTTACACAAGAGGAGGGAGAGAGAAAAGAAGAAGAGGAGGGAAGAATCGGAGATGAGGAAGTGAACGGGAGGGAGGAAGAGTATACACACTGCCACCGTGTGGAGCTACGGGGAGGGCGGAAATCACAAAGGTTGGAAGATGGGGCAGTTTCGAAGTGGGGGATGAAGGAAGGTGATGTGGAATATAGTGGAAGGGGAAAGAGGAGAAGGTTGGAGTGAAGGAAGAGGGAGGGAAAGGTGGAGGAGATGGAGGAAAACTCCTCGGGGATTAAGTTTTCGGATCGATGGAAGGAGATCAGTGGAGCTCATGTGTCCAATAAATTAGTTTAAAGAATCCTTTCTGAGGGATTTTCAAGGGTGGGGATGAAGAGGAAGTATTGGGGAATCAGGAGTGGTCTGGAAGGGAAAACGAGAGTGAACAAGATCTCAATAAATAAGTCTTTGAATAAAATTGAAGCGTGTAGGGGAAGTGAAAATGAAAGAAGTGGAAACGGGTTGAAATAACGGAGATTGTGAATTAAATAAACATACAATTTCTGCATCTGCGTCCACCCCTGCGTACAATTATAGTTTAAGTGTGCCACTGTGGATTTATTGTACGAACCCTTTTGACTGAGTTACTGTGAGAAAATGTTTTGAAATTTTAATAGCATAATCTGTCCTTTTGAAACAAATAATCAGATTATTGACTTTCGTATTAGTGTGAACGCGGATACCAGACCGAAGAAAGAAAAATGGATATTAAATTCTAAGGCTGCTGGAGCCTTATGTCTTATATTTTCTGGGTAATCTAATTTTACACCATATCAGAACCATCTAATAATGCTCTCGGTTTCCGGAGTAAATACACATGCCCTGAACCTTTATAAAATTTAAGTATCGCTTAGTTTTTTCTGGAATTACGGAATTACTAGCATTTCAAGTAATATTTTATATTCGTACGTGTATTCTCTGCATTTTATATACTTATTTCATAATTAAATATTCATTTTGTCTATCCCAAATACTAATGCATATTTATGAAAATATTTGTCCTTAATTATGAGAAATATATCTCACCGTCATTTATTATGCTAATTTTCCCCTAAAGTTTCTGATTAGAGTAAAAATATTTGGAACTGAGTAGAGTAAAAATATTTGGAGTACTGGTAAAAAAATTAACATGTATTACGAAAGATCTGGAATTTCTCAATAAATGGCTAAAATAACTGTTTTTAGCATCAGTAAGAAATAGAAGACCATTGAAAAGGAATTAAAAAATGAAGTGGTGTTTATTAGAGCCTGCAATAACTGAGAGTTTTGCGCGAGTAAAAATGTGATAAAGAGGTTGATATTGGATGAATATTTTAAATTAAGTGCACGTTTTATTTTAATCGATGGTTTTGTCATTTATTTGTCAGTTAGTGAATTAAACAATAATGGGGCATTTTACTTTCCAGTTGGAGAAAACTCTCAAGTTAATTAAACCACTTTTGATCATCATTTATAAAAGCTTTATGAATAATAAGATAATAACAGATTATAAATATATTTTTTAAACTAACCACACAGGAATTTAACGTATCACAAGCTTGACCAAGATTTAAACTGAAATTAGTAAAACATTGAAGGTTATGAATTCTATCCGTGATTTATAAATGAAATATTTTCATTTGGTGCTGCTTCTTTCATAATCTTGGTTATGCTTACTGCAGCTACACAATTAGAATATTTTAACAAATGAATGAGGTGGCCCTTGTTTTTATCCTTCATTCTTAATGGCTACAAGACAATAATTTCGTGAAAATTAAGTAATCCAGAGTGAGATTTCAGTGCTGCACTTCATTTTGACGAGGGATTACGTATTACAATCCAGATAATGTTAGTGGGAGGGACTTAGGTTCGGCCGCCTGAAACAAAAGTTAGTTCTGATTGAAATTTTGGTAACCTTAAAATTATGTGCCGCACAATATTTGTGTTCTCTTGTTCGTAAACGGCATGGGATATAATTTACGCTCCGCTTCTCTCCCTCCTAATGTTTGTAGTAAATGATTCTACGTTTCTCTACATATTTTACTGTCCATCTTGTAAAGTATCAAGGCAACATATTTTTAAAGCTCGAAACTACTTTCACTCAAATATGCGATTCTTTTCGAAGTGGTTTGAAATGAGTTTCCAAAAAAAAGTTTTTTCCGTGCATTGGTGAACAATCCTGAAAATTTCGAGGTTTTCTAGGTAACCATGATTGCAACACGAATATACGTGGATACGTATGAAAAATCTCGACGACATCTATTCAGGTGTATGAAAAACATTTTAAAGTGATATTAACTGAGCGTTTAAAAAAAGGAATATTCTTATAAACCGATTAACTCATCTGGTAATCCAAGTAAAAATTATTATGCATAAAAATGTTCTAAATCAAACATTGGTATTTTATGTTTAGAAATGATCTAAGAAAATATCTACTTACCATTCTCCGTATCTGAGAATTCCAACAACATTTGTAACTTCACTAAATTAATTTGAAAGATTTTCCAGGTAAAAATTATCCACTCCATATAATTATGTTGTTTATGAGGTATTTTGTTGCTAATATATTTTTCATTTCCTTCAAACATTGAATAAAATATTAAATATTGAATGCACGAGGGGAAATAGTGTGAAAATAAATAGCGCTACAGAAACCCTCCCTCACATCCTTCTCTTTATATTACCATTCAATGGACGCTTTAAAACCATTTTTTACTAACTCATCTCAACTTCCCTCTCTGTAACTTGTAATATTACCTACGCTCCAAACTGAAAGCTCAATCTGCACTGATCCTCTACCATTTTTGTACTTCTTTGCCAAATATTGTCAATTACTTTATTTATTTCTGTTTTGAACATTTCACATTTGTTTGCCTCAGAGAAAAATTACCCCCTCAAAATATTAGTGTATTCCGCTTGTAAGTCATTTTTAGAATTATTAAATGGAATTAACAGCACAATGTTAAAACAAGACAGTTTGACTGGGAATTTTCATAGAAGAGAGATAGGCACATGAATTATTTTAGAATCGCAATCCTTTTTTTAGATATTCAAAGTATGGAATTCAAGAAAGTGAGAGTGAGAATTAACCACCCTTGAATTTACTGTAGTTGAAATAAAGAAGCTCAACAATATTCTCTTTTCCAAAACTAATTTTAATCTAGTGTCGACCACAATTGAGTATAAAAAATATTAGAGACGGCCGGGTAAGAATAGTATTCATGTTGAGGGATTCATAAATTAATCTCTTTTTAAAAACAGTTTATATGCTATTTAATTTGTCGGTCCAAGGAATACTTTATAAAATGTATTTCGCTCATACTCTATTTTATCTTCTCTTTAATCATTCATTATAATGGTGCAATCAAGTTATAATTCTACTCTCCTTCGGCTGCTAAATGTATGTATTGCGAAATTATTTACGTATACAATATCCGCTTTCTATTATTTGAGGCCTTGGTATCACAAATATCTATTCATGCCTTCAGATGTACCTTAGCACGTACGATATCCAAAAACGTTTTTAGTGCAGTTATTAAGGTTTTCTGTCTACGCGTCACCTTTCTAGATCCCTTTTGAGTCAGGATTACTGTAAAGATTCAGGTAGTAGTGTTTAAATGTTATTACACAATGGTTCCACATAGAGGGACATTATTTCTCTGTATCTTCATTACCATTAGCGTGGTCAGAAAATAATATGCAGGGCAATAGAATTGTCAGGCTGTCAGGAGGGGAGGCTAATCAGAGCCGCCTAAAGAAATGCCTCTCTTGGTAGAACTAAAAGAGATGAAAATCTAAAGTAATGACATTGATTATACTTTATCTGATATTCTCGTCAATATAATTTCATTTGATGCAAGTAATCATTCAAAATATCTGAAAATACTTAAAAATACCGATCAAAAAATAACTTGACCACTTGGATATACTATATAGTATCTGACATACAATATAGTACATTGGATTGCCTATCGCTCTATTCTCCTCTATAGTGTTATCAATATTCATGAAACAAATTATCGCAAGCCATAAAAAGTGTCAAAAAGTTGAGTTTTCAGTAATTTAGTGATTGTCCATGGATTAGTCCCCATTGAAGAAGTATTAGCAAATCTTTTACTATGTAAAAGGAACACTCTGGGGATAGAAGAGAGACATTATATTTCGAAAGAGGACGCAGACGAAAGGATCAGTGCTTACGAATAGAAAACCCAATTTCACAGTCGAAAAATTGCTGCCGTTTGCATTACTTTTAAGTTCCCAAAGAAAGGAATTTCACGTTGAAAAGAAAATAAAATTGAAAACGCGCTCTATCAATTCTGCAGGATTGCTTGAGGGTAAGGTCGGCCTTAAAATGGACGCCTCGCGAGGGGAGAGACATGAGAAACGAGCCTCAAAAGACCCGTACGACAAACGGGAAGTTCTAAGGCTCCAATTAATTGACATTTTTCCTGTCCGAGGCCTAATACCAACTGCCGGAGAGTCCCAATGCATGAAGGGAATGGGGAGAGGAATTTGTGGTTGGGAGGCCATTCCAATTATTCTCTGACAGATAGTATTGCTGTGCCAATGAGAGCGTGCCTGAAGGGGTGACCGTGCGGGAGGAACGATTGGTTGCAATAAAACGACTGGTACTACTCCCATGAGACGTCGAACATGAATGATTTATCATTACATGCACGATAAATTTTTATGATCCTAAGAGAAATAATGGAGACCTCGGAGGTCACCTGATTCGAACCGTGTCGCTTTAATTCAATGGGTGGGGGTCTACATTTAATGGTGTTCACTTAATATTAAAATGTTCATTTTGCGTTGACTGTATAATATTCTGTTTCGTTTTTTATTGTTTATCTGTCGGTACAGCATGATATTAATCCAATTCTGCTTGTAACAGGCAATTAAGTAAACCGTAAAGTGCAGTACTTATGCCTAACAATATCGTATGTTATTTTATTTAGTTTATTTATCTAAGATTCAGTGCAATGAAGTCTGGAAAATTAGTAGTAGCCGCAACTAAGAATTAACATGAGATATACGTTTTATTTCTTTCAATATTCCTAAATTAAAATTGTAAAGCATGTTTAAACAATACTAAAACGATATATGGTAATTTACATTCCTTTCCCAAAGAACGCAAATTTGGTAATCTGTTTTGTTCATTTGCGGATTTTATGGAATATCATTTAATATGGGCATATTATGGGAAAACCAGCAGACGTTTTATCTTTCATTAGTAAGGGAATACGACCTTTATATGTACAATTTGACACGAGGGGCTATAAATATCAAAACATAAAGATAAAAGTGTGTTTGCACTCGCACAAGTTAACATTACATCCAATCGAAAGAAGTGCGAAGGAAATCAAATGGTATTATAAAGGAAGGAGTGGTTCAATCTGATTATGGTATTTAGAAAGATATGTTTAATTAGAATGGAAGTTTCAACACAACGCTTGCATCCTTATACATTTTTTTCGATGATGACGACTAGGCGTTGAAACGCACGTTGTATACTTATATAAGTACAATGAATAAGTGTATTGTACATGAATTCGTGGACAGTACAGGCATAAGTTTCTTCATTTTTTAACATAAGCCACTATGATTTGAACGATTTTTGTAGCACCTTTAGGCCCTTACCCATAACTTAAAACTTAATTTTGCGCTCAATATAAATAAACGATGTCTTCTTCAAAGTACCCATTGTAGCTAATAAATTCGAAAAGAACACCAAATTTGACTAAGAGTAAATGCTGGATTTCCGATGGCTGATATATAATATCTCACCATAAAGCTTGCTATTATTTGTCAGGTTCAATACGACTTTCGATCTTCAATGAAATCTTTGGAGTGTGTTGTTTCGCACTCTCATTTATGAAAACCTTGTGATAGGTAAATGGGAGTTAAAACATTTGATGAAGCCAGATTTGATTCGGAAACATCTTAAAACACAAAGTGAAATTAGTAATTACTTATTAGTTATTTCGCACTCTGGTAGCAGTAGTACTCTCATAATTAGGTAACTGCAGTAGCAGATTCTTGCAAGCAACACAACTGAATAGGTGAGATTTATGCGTAGCACTCCAAATAGTACCGAATAGCATCGAATATGGGCTTCAGATACTACTCAAGCAAGTGGAATTTTTACTCCTTCCTACTATTCAAACGTGAAACACCTTCTAGACAGAACAGCGTTGGTCTCCAGGCATTTATTCGCTGGCTCAAAGGAGACTGTTAATCGCTAGTTAACGAGTGCGGTCTGTACGTTAAAATTCAAAGAGTAAAAATGATACAAGATCGGTACTGATGGAATGACCTAAATATTCTGTCCAATTTCGGCACCCCAATAATTTTCTAAAAACCAATAGTATAGTAAAAGGGGCGGAACTTGGGCCCTGAAAAGCAGTCAAGGGCGTTTCCACACAATTATCAGCAGGAAAAGTCTTTAGGTATGAATAACGATGGAGTGATTGCCTGCCATGTATAAAATAATTTCCGTACTGCATTTTGTCTCTCCGTACAAATATTGTCCCAGTTATTGCTTCTATTGAAACAGTGATGGAATTCGACACCGATATTTTATGTGAGTTCAATTTTCTTGTAATTATTTTGGTTTATTTCGAGTACATTAGATTTTAATCTTAATTTAACAATAATATATCACGATTATAAATGTGTCGGTTTACGTTTCATGGGTTCTGATGTAACAGGTCACACTTGTAGATTCTCTACGGCCGTGGAATTCATTTCCGCATATTTTCTTCCATCCATTCCATCCAACATGACTAATTTTCCCCCTTTCTTTTTACCCCAAATTCACCCCTCGATAACAGTCTTCAGCAATCGATAGACACTCAGTACTCCCTGGATCCACTTTTCTTGCCTTCTTTGGATATCTCCAAAAAATCTTCTCTCCTTCCTCTCACCTATATTCTCTTCTTTACATCCTTGCCTTAGGTACTTGTCATCAATTCTCTCCTCCTCATGAAAGCCTCCTTGCCTAATGAGATTCTTCTTTTAATGCCCCTACTCTATAGCTCACTTTCATCAAAACCACTACCTAAATAGCTGAAATGTTATACCTGCTCAAGTGCACCATTAATATTTGTCTCTGGTTTCCTTTGTCGCGAGAACCTCATTGCTTTTTTTCTTCTCATCTATTTTCATTTCATAATAATCAAGCTATATATATTCAAAATCTATGCAGTTTGAGACATCCACATATTTTTCATAAGCTCTCTAGTGAGCTCAGAAATGACTGGAACCCTTTGTCTGACTGGAAAACTAAAGCTTGATAGTCCGATAATCTGACCGATTTGAACAGTTCCACAATCTAACTTTAGTTCTTCCCATGGCTCCCTTACCTATGACTTCTTCCTCGTATACGTTGAAAATACAGGAGATAACGGACAACCATTACTTCCCCCAGACCTACGATGGCCCACCCTGTTTCTCTATCCGCTATCCTCACCTGTTCAGTTTCAGACATGCACAGGTTTTGAAGTCTCCTATTACTCCAGTCTACAACTATCTTCTGCTATACAGCTATAAAGTATTTTTTTTACTGACATACCCTTAATAATTTCGGCAATAATTTTGCCAAAATAAATTCGTAATTATTGTTATCAATTACAATATCCTCTATTTGGTCGCATAAACTGTCTACTTCTTTCTCCCTATGATTATTTCTTGGCATTTACTGAATTACAATCACGTTCGTTTCTTTTTATTTAATCTCTACCAATAATATTCTTTTTTTCAATTGCTCAATATTTACTACTATTCTTCCAACCTTTTTGTTTATAACACAACTGCAGCTCTTTGATGGTACTCTTTTCCTCCGCAGAATATTAATTTATAACTATCTCTCCAGCAATCCCTCATATGCTTCCCTCGTTTGTTGAATCCCAACTTCCCTGTCCTCATCATTTTTCTAACATTTCTAGTCCCTATTTTGACGGTTGCGTTCCTCTTCTGAGTTTTTATTTCTGCTGCCGTCGATTTGGCTGTGCAAGCGTTTCTTGTGATGACGACCGTGAAGGCCCTGCTATTCCCGCTCTCGAACACGACACCCGTCCCTTTGGGCCGGCCCCGTTGTTGGCTCATCTTTGTGTTATTGTTCGTATTGTCTAGGAAATATAATTGAGGTGGTTCCTCGATGCCTTCCTCAATAGTGTTTTTATCGTGGCACCCTCACCTAAATGGCCGCCCCACTGGGGTCAGACGCCTTTGCAGCCACCTCTTTTAGGAACAGACGCTGCGTGGACTACCTTTAATATGGCATGCGTGACCCTTTCAAGATCAATTTTCATGCTCCCGCCTGCACTGCTCTAGGGGTCATCAGAACACGCAAGCCCT
>LYUA01000970.1:216484-229179 GCA_002093875.1 Calopteryx splendens | reverse complement strand
CCCCCCCCCCCCCCCCGCTTCCATGATGTGTGAATTTCTCAAGCCGCGCCGTTGGGCTCAGTGCCGGGTGAGCCCTACCCTCACCTACCAAACCGACCTTCTGGTTGATTGCTGAGATAACGATGATGTGTGATATCGATGGGGTGTAGTAGTCTAGTGAGTAGAGCGCTGCATTGTTGACTGGAGGGTCCGGGTTCGATTCAGGGTGACGCCTCTGGGCACCCTCAGCTTCATCCAAGCTGTGTGCTAGCTTTCTGTGTGCACCCTACCCTGATGTGTGACATTCAGGAGTAGGGAGACCCTAAAAATACCAGTTCCTTTCCCTGGATAAGTATGCTTCTTTCAGGGAAAATATGAGCTCACACCTATTTCTTCATAAACAATCGTGAAACAGGTTGAAGCTCAACCTTCCACATTAATACACCTAATAGTTTAGGATATTATGTAAATTAATGTAAATAGCATTAATCTTGCATAATTATCAAATTATATTTTATGAACTTATTAAAACATTTGTAATTATTGGCATAAAACCCAAAAACCATATCTTATTACATATTCTTCCTACGGACACAGATTACCTTAAACAACAAATTGTTCACTCAAGCTAAACAATTAATCGTACTGCTAACGAACTAGACTCTTTCAGTTTTCAATTCTGGTTAACAATTATATTTCGGAACAAAAGGTGCGCTATCTCTTAAATCACTCTTGTATCAAATGATTTACTTCCGTACTTACTTAGAGCAATTAATCCCAAGCATTCTTTTGTTAAAATTTAATTCCAGCCTTGTAGGTGTCGTTTTGAATTATGCGATTCAAATAACCACCTTGAATCGTCCTTCAGAAGGTGGTTGTTTAGCCACCTAAAATTCAAAACCAAGTGAGTGTTACTTTACTTTTGTGTAACTATATTTCAAAGACTTGAAACAGTTATATTTTCACGTTTGTGAGTGTTTTCGTGCAAATTACGCGCGCGCGTGTGTGTGTATATATATATACATTCAGACCCGGGTATTGGTGTGCACGGAGTGCCCAAATGTGTGCCAAGTCGCGAGTCCTTACTTCCATGTCGGTAGAGAATCAAGAACGGAAAGGAAAAAACAATTATCAAAAGCTTCCCCATGGTATGTGGCGTGGATAGGGATAGAAAGATTGGAGAGAGCAGCGGATTTGGATGGCAAAAAGTACACGTCAGTACCGGGACATGAGTAACGAAAAAAAACTATTATCGTAATGCTTTTGTTAAGCATGCGAAAAAATACAAAAGAAACGGCAAGCGGTTGTTACTCGAGTGAAAAACTTATCAAATTGGCTCTATCTAGCACAAATGGAAAAATGTGGATATAGGTGCATTAATGGTTCCGGACTGATTAAAGAGAAATGTGACATGATACACAAAAAAGCCTCGGAGAAAAATTAAATTAACGGAGAATTCCGGCCAAAGCTAATGGGCTATTTACGTAAGTAAAATCTGGAAGTTTGTGAGAAGCCCCGTTAAACTGAGGTCTTTTCAAATTACGGAAATGAAAATATCCAAGGAAATTCAGGGCAAAGTTTCGGAAAAATTGGCAAGAGTTTTGGATCCGTCAGCTAACACGGCAGTGGGAGGGGGGGGGGTAAAACGATCGTTTGGAAGTAGTCTCTTCGGAATTGGGATCCTGGAGGTTTAGAGAACTGCTCAAAAAATATTTGGTAAATTGGTTTCGATCTTGGTTAGTAAAAATTCTCGTCCCTGAGGGCTTGGGTTGACTGGGGTGGGGGGGAGGGGAGATAGACGGCAATGCTAATTCAGGCCCTCGCCAAATTTACTTTAACTCGGAGATGCATTTTCCGGGTCCGGAATCCGAAACGTTACGCATGGTCAAGTTCGCGCAAAACCCAAGCGCTTACCTACCGTATATGCTCGTGCATAGTTCGAATTTTTCAAACCAAATTCTTGGGCAAAATATTGGTGGTCGAACTATACACGATTATACATGGTAATTACCTAACATATATTCGTGTATAGTTCGACTTTTCCAATCCAAATTTTTGGGAAAAGTATTTGGTGGTCGAATTATAAACGAATATATACAGCGTATGGATTCGAGTGATTCACGCAACCGATCCCTGCAGATCAAAGACCAGGGACTCGTTTCTCAAGACTACATGTCACTTTACAAGTCCCCTAAAACGGATGGTGGAGTTAATAAAACAAAAATTAAAAACGACGTATGTGAAATGATATAAATATAATGTAGTCATAATTAGTGTTGCAACTGATATACTACCATGGGGAGGGTCTGCTAGCAAGCTACGAGAGCTTGTGTAGTGACTTGCAGCTTTCGAAAAGGGACCCTTGGGTTTTCCTATGACATTCGTCCACACTTTACGTCGAGGCATTTTGACAATTCGACAGGTCGAGACCACACCCGACGTTGATTGTTTCGTTTTTGCACCATCTCCCAGCCTCCATCAAGGCTAATTATTTTTCCTGACACGCCGAAGCGTTTTAAAACTCCTGAAAACTGTGGTGGGGTAATTCCCATAAAAATATTACCTCTCACATTTATTAGCAGGAGCATTATTGGCTAGTGTAACAGGGTTATTTGCAAGCTTGAGATGGGAGACTACAGAGACGCGAAGAGCTCAAGAAAGACTTCGGCTTCTCGATAGACATAGGTCGCTTGAATTTACTTCAAAGTATATTATTAGGAAGCCAAACTATGCTGAAAGGATGGACCACCCGGGCAAAATTAGAGAAATCGAAGTCGTTGTTACTGATAGTTTTAAGAATTAATTATTTCCTCGAACCATTCGCAACCACAATATCACCAATAATAGGAAAACGGTAGGTGCAATACACAAATATTTGTTCATAATATATAATTCCATAATGATAGGTTACTAGGAAAGGTTGTGTCATGATCACCACGTCATACTCTTTTCAGGCTGCAAAGCAGCCTGAAAGGAGTATGACAGGGGGCAGCCTGGTGACATGAAATAAATTGCGCTGAAAGCGTATTAAAAAAAATAATTATTCAGCTAGATGCTACATCTACAGAAAAATTTGTATTTCTACAAAAATATACATTCAGAACCAAAACTTTAACGCTTAGAATTACCAACAGGTGTACATACGAAACCTGGGTCATAAATAAATATTTTTGCTTGCAGTGTTTCTTTAAGTAATGGATCGCTTCCACAAAGTTACGCTGGAAACTACATCGTATAATACTAATCATAAAACAACCCAGTTGGCCTTCACACTGCATTTCTTCACAAGAAATAACGAGGATAACCACATACAAGGAAGCCCTTCGTGGAGAATCAACCTAGCCGAGAATCGAAACTTGGACGATCGGGTGAGGACGTATGCCCACCACAACTGAGTCTGGATTAAAGATCTTCTGGCAAAAATAGAAGCAACAACACCGCTTAATATTTTATGACAGTTTCCTTTGATGAAAGTGCACCCTTTTCTCAGCGCCCAACGACCGTGATAGCCCAGAGGGTAGAGTGCTCGGCTACTGATCGTAGGACCCCTGTTCGAATCCGAATGTACCCCGACACCCACACGTTTACACAAGCTGAGTGGTATTGCGGATACCATATCTTTCTGGGACACCACAATCACGGCACAGGGAAAGGAGCTGCCCTACCTCCTACTCTGATGTATGTATTTCACACGCCGAAGGACTTAATAATACGCAGAGGAAATGAAATATTGAAAGTTGTATTAGAAGGGAGAAAGTTAGGTAAAAGCGGAAGAGGAAACCTTAAAGGAGGACCTAAATACATAGATTACCGTGATGATAGGGATCTGAACCCTTACCCTTCACCTATTTCGACAGCTATATCATATGGGAAAGCAGAAGATCTACAGATATCAAGCAAAGGGTAGATCAGGCTAAGAAGGCGTTCATGAGGAAGAAGAAACTACTATGCTCAAAGAACATAAGGCTGCAAACAAGGAAGCAGAACATCAAAACGTTCGTTGGGAGCATGTGGACCAACGAAGAATAGAAGCCTTCGAAACATCGTACTGGAGACGGATGCTGAATATTAAATGGTCAGATATAATGAGAAACGAAGAACTATATAGAAGAACTGAAGAGGAAAAGAAAATATGGAGAACTCTAAGGCAAAGAACCAGGTGGATTGAAAACATCTTGAGGCACATCGGATTAGATAGAGATTTAATAGAAGGGAACATTGAAGGGAAGGGTACGCGAGGAAGGCCATGGAACGAGTACATAGGACAAATAAAGAAGGACATAAAGCAGAAAATTTATCAGGGCAATTAAGTTCGAATTGGGACGAATGGAAGGCTGGAGTCAACCAATCTTAAGGATTGAAAACACTGATGACGATGAAGGCTTAGTACACACACGAGGTGAACTCTGTCCTCACCAATCAAACCAAGCTTCTGGCAGATATGAGTAGGTTTTCTTTTTCCCGCAATTCCGTGATGTCAGTCGCACACTCCCATTTGAGAAGATTTTGATTCCGTCCCTGCACTAATTTTCTTAAAAAATAAACAGGCAAGTTGAACCAGTTATGAACAAACCTTGTGTCAGATAATTTGCCTTACACTCTTAGGTAAATTAATCATCTCTTCTGCGATTCCTAGGGGAGGGGGGGTGGGTGCGGGCCATGGCCTTAACCCTCCCCCCCCGCAGAGTCGAGGGCTGGAGGAGCCGACTGCAATCACTGCTCAAGGGTACTCTTTCGCCAAAAATTGATGGGACATTAAGAATTCCATTTCCTCGTCAGCGAAGCGGTTTTCTGCCCCCCTCCCCCCCCCACACACCCTATTAAATCTATTCACGATCCCGAGCTCCTCGGATGCCTCCCAGTTAAAAAGCCACCTCTCAACTCCGTTGGTGGATTAGCACCGCCGTCGTCATTACTATTATATCGCCGACGGATGAGCATGAAAAGTAAACTATCCCCACGACGGTCGACTGCGACGGCATCGCGTACTTCGGATCGCTACCTCCGTCCTAGGCGGGACACCACCACCACGCCCCGGTCACGCAGTCAATGACATGCCAGACAGTGTGGGGGAATGGGATGGCTGACTAGTGCACTGCATTCCAAACCTAGAGGGCACGGGTTCGAATCCCTGAAGTAGCAAGCCTTTTCTATCCCTACTTCGGCTCCGAGGAGGAGGGCACTTCAAAGTGTTTACCGTCCGTCGAATGGGACGTTAATCGTGTTCGTTCAGACACTATAAATTATTCCAAATTGAAACAACCGCCGCCTAATCCAATTTTACTGTTGGTGACAAGGTTGCTGTCCTGCTAGGGTAGTGTTCACCTGCCCCGACATAAAATCCCAAAAATCTCTCATCGTAATCCTAATGACCCTTTATGTTTGTATAACATAATGCTCCACTCCTTGAACGTTAATTTAAAGATTGAAAATATGCTCTACAGCTTTTCCTTCATGTTACTGAGACGGCAATTTTCAGGATGCTAAAATACTTACAAATCCTCAGTCATTAAAAGAAGTATATGAAGGAGCGAGTCTGTGAGTAAATAAAGAGAAACTATGTTAAAAACAATTTAGTGGATAGCTGTCGACAAAAGCAGCAATTTCTGACGATGCCGGTCATTATAGCTATGAAAGACATTTTGAAAGTATAACACAATAGATTCATCATTTCCGGAAAGGCGTTCAAGCCATTCCCCGCACATTTCGTAGTTTATTTTGCAACAAGAATATATCAAGCGCGGAATTTGAATTTTTGTTGAAATAAGGTGTTTAGATTGACATTGTCTAAGATGGCGATAAATATTCGATGGGACATTGGCCCCAACAAGAAAGGTGAAGGTGTGCATTCATATCGGCTCGTTACATACTCTTCGTCAAGAGATTTGGGGTGCAGACCGTGAAATGAAAAAAATTAATTGATTACGACGAAAGAACTCATAATGAGGGAAGTTCTTTGCCCCACAGTAGAAGACTTTCCAGTTTTCGACATCTAATCAGTATGCCAAGGTTCCTCCATGTGAACACGAAGTTTCTCGCGAATTCCAAAAGCGTCTTTCATTATGAATTGAAATAATATGACAAAATCTGATTTGGAATACGGGTAAATATTAGTTTCGCTAGATAGCGTACATTCATGTACAACAAGTGACTGATTCAGTTGAAAGAGAATTGTTTACTACGCAAGACCTTATAATGGGGAGGGAATCTCTTTTTTTCCGAGGACACGACGATTCAGGCATTAGAAAATATAGGATTTTGAGCACCCAGGGTTAAAGCTGCTAGTGAATTAGCGAGTTGTGCAGTGTATATGACACATTTGATATATTGCAATGCAAAACAAGGCGAGCCTTAATTAAATCAAGCCAACCGAAGGCAAGTAATTGCCTGAACAATTTCTACAGCGAACATTCCTCTCGACAACGAAGCACATCCCAAACATTTCACCGCAAGTACATTTGAAACGGTATACCAGAGTCCTCAAAAAAAATTACTTTTGGCCCAAACATCAGTTCCCCATCCCAAGTATTATAATTTTTTTGGTCACCGGCACGTCGATTTAGGCATGAGAAAAGATAGGATATTGTGCACCCAGGGTTGAAATATGAAAAAATAATTTAAGAACGATACTTTTAACTTTATTCAGCTTCCTGGAAATTACATTTGCGGGAGATTTTCAAAAATGTCTACTTCAATTACATTCATCTAAAAATAATTAACACAGAAATGTATATGATGCCTATAAAATTAACCACACAACCCTTTAACGAGAATAGTATTAGCAATTGAAAGAGCAAGCAGAAACTCTCACAAAACCCAGCAGCAAACCGCCGTTAAGATTATAACATCTAACAGGACCTTTTTCATACAAATGATTTGAGTCCCTGATATATCAAGTAACACGACAATCTTACCTTAAAATACAGCTCCGGCATGTGTGCTCTAAACTTATACTCACAACAGCGGTTCTCACACTCACTTCAGGGTTCAATCCAAATTTCAGTCGTAGACAACATCGGTGAAGAGTTCGAGACGGTTGTTAGTTAACGCTCAAGCTCTGGTTAGGGTTGCAAACCAAATCATTACGGTTCACGACTAAATTTTGGATCACCTCCCGGGAGATAAGAAACACTGTTTTAGAGCTACACCCCAATTCAAAACTTTTCTAGTTTCAATCGAAGCAAAGACGACGGGTTATCAAGATAAAAGAACCTGAATCCCCGGACAAACTGGGGATGGGGTAGAATACTCATTTCTCAAGGTTACTCAGTCTCCAAAGTTTACCAATGGCATTCCGATCGGAATTTTCCCCATCGTTAAATGCTCTGAATGATCGAATGCCGTAATTTTGTAACCATCACACCCACATTTGGAACTTGGGGAAATGCGGTCAATGCTGGAAGGGCAACGGTTATGGTTGTTCCACGTGAACTGTGAGCGAGTGCAATGCCAGAAACCTGGACCCTCATTTTTTTCGACAATTGACAACTACACCCATTCATAACTCGTACAAAAAGTATTTGACAACACACCGAGCGCATAGAGAATTGCAGGGTGCGGACCCACCACGCCGTTCCTCAATTCCCTCTTCATTTCACCCCCAAAATGATAATCGGTAGGAAGGACGACAAAAGAGCTTACAACATGCACCTCGAGCAAGGAGCCATGCGAGGGCGGATTGAAGAACAAACGCCGCGGATTGTTTTATACAAATTGTCGAGACCCCTCGTTTCGAAGGGAAACAAAATTACGTCCCAATACGTAATTATTTTTTCCAAGGACATTTACTACAACGCACAATACACCACCTAAGAGAATACATTCTTAAATCTCACATCTGGTAACTTTAGGACTATGCACAAACGGGAAAAACTGAATACAATATTAGGTATTACCTCGAAACGCCAAATTGTGATTGTTGCAGTGTAAGACCTTCTCTTGTATTTCTATGTGAAATATTGATAGGTAAGCATAACGTGCGTACCATTCCACTGTAAGGGATTAAATAAAATATAACCATTTGAAAATAGACAAAATTTGAGGTGTAAAACATTTTGGGCACCAGGGTACCAAAGATATTATATGCCAATTAATCATTTCATATTAAAATACAGTCTCATAATTCCTCAAGTAACAGTACGAGGCGAAACCAACTTATGTAAAGTAATTTTAGGGTAGAAAAAAAAACTAGGAAGAGATAGTTGGATTCAATAGGATAAAGGTTTCGATGCAGGACGGAAGGATTACAGTGGATAAAATAAAAACAACAAAGGATGTAATCAGTTACAAATACAGTTTATTTTTCTAGTGAATTATTCCTAGTGAATCATTTATTCACAAGTCTGAAAAATAAAATATCAGCAAACATGAAAAATTAACATACATTATCTTTAAGTACTCTTTTACCCAAAAAGGAGGTAATATGTTGAACTTCAAAATACATTTGTTCAAGATTATCATACGCACATTAAAACATGTATAATAAAAATATATGTGAAGAATTTTGCATGGAACTATCTAGGTATTAGGCTGAGTATATATCTTTGGATAAACACATCTCCAAATAAACAAACCTATTTATTTTTTACGTAACGTTATATTTCAAACACACACAACCCTGATGTAGAAGGTTAATCTGGATTTGAGTAATCTGGTTTTTTTACGAGGATAAAGTTATCCACGGTAGAAGAGGATTATTTTTTGTTTCGAGTTTTTTTAAAGGAGGTATTAATGGAGGAAAATACTTTTACTGAGCACATGTTCTGAGGGAAGTAATTGGGGTGTATTTGTTTAATTTATTTAAATATATAGATATATGTGTATGTATATATACTTTTGAAGACAAAAATCACTCCTCAATACCAAGTCACACTAAAAGAGGCCGATCCGGGTCACACGCGCTACACGAACAACCACTTTTTTAAACCCAAAAAAGGAAATCAAAAGTTAAATATTCTTTTGGAAACCATTCTAAATTTCTCCCCTCCAGAGCTTCCGTGCCCGGTGAGCACTCTCACACACTTTAGCTTGCATGGCAATCGGGGGTTCACGGGAGGGAGCTCAAAAGCGACAAAAAAAATGTTGATTCTGGCAGTGGGCCGGCCGCCTTACCGCCTCGTCTAATACAAGGCTTTGTATTGCATGTCAGGAGTGGAAGGGGTAGTTCCGTAATGAGGGTGGTGAGAGAGAGAGATAGATAGATAGAGATATTTATATAATATATATATGCATATATATGTATAGACAACTCGGCACACAAACACACACTTATAACATCTCCCAATTGTGCTGAGGATTTTTTTTAAGAGAAACCCACACCACGGGATGTCCATCATTTTTTCTTTCTTAAAATGTCTTTAAAGATGTTGTTGAGCAACAGGTTTGGTTCGTGGTAGACTGCCGCGTGGTCTGTTGGTTGTCCCTCATTTTTTTTTGTTTGTTTCTGCAGATGTTTCAAGGGTGCGCCGTTCCTTCCAAGTCCTTTTTGTTGGGGGCGGGGGGAGGGAGGCAGGAGATGCGGTTTTCCAACGACAGAAGACCACAAAACACTAGTCGGCCACTGATTTCACATTTTCCTCACATGCAGTTTACACACACATACACACCATACAACATACGCGCAACACACGCAAACCGTCAACAAAGACAATAATTCAGATCATCATTATCATATGCATTACACGCTACAGTGCAGGGGTAGCCTGCTAGATTTGGGATGCGGCGAGTCTCCTTTTTTTTAAAAAGGGTTTTGCGACAAAAAAATTCTCTCCCTGCTTGAGAGTACTGCCGTCTCGAAAAAGAAAGGAAGCGAGGAGTTTCATCTTTTATTATTTTATTTTGTTAAGTAATGAGATAAGAAAATATTTTCGCGAACAGAAAGTTTGCAAGACATCCTTTCCTTTAAATTTCGTAAAAAATTTAATACAAAAATACCTTATCCCAAACCTAACAAAGCTCCACGAATTACAAATGGAAACAGGTTTTTTTATCATTTTTTTATCAATTACCCTTAAGCCAACTTGTCACACAGAGACAAGGTCGAACGAGTAACTGATTTACTCACAACAACGCACCTCAAAACATGAAGCATCGGCATATTATTTTGAACTAAGTATCCACAAAATACCGTAAATAGCATATGACAACCACGACAAAAGAACACCAGGACATTAACTGCAAATGGAATAAGGGTTTTTTTTCTTAAAAATCCACGTATTAATTGGGTAACGCTGAAAAAGTTCACTAGTCTCCAAGAATCACAAACAAATTTTGAGAAAGAATATACGTTCCAACACTCTCATCTACCATCAGTCAGCACATAATAAGTTATTAAAATGACCTTCATATCCAAATATCTCAACCCATCAACGAATGCTAGCAAAAAAAACCACAACTCGTTCAACTTGACACTCCTGTAAACTGGGATAGTACAAATATACAACTATATATATATAAATTATAACCATCATTAATATATTCAATATATTACGGTACTTTTATGGCCATTTAAGCAGAAAAATGGACCCGTCTTTGCTGTTGGCGGTATTATTTATTACTTGTTAAATGACATGTTGGTCATGGCTAACTATGGCCATTCACATTTTTTCTAAATATCTATTAACGCAGATATATTATTAAATGCATTCACTCACACCCTACGCCAGGAACATAAAATCACGAATCCCCACACTCTCTAAATTTACAATGGCAATTTTCAAAAACACATAATCAGTCTTTCAAATCACAGTAAAGCTTTGATATGGTACACACACAGACGTGTGTGCTTCTCTCTCTGTGTGCTCTAATACAAAAAGACAGGCAAAAAAATAATAAATATTAAATAAAGTTAAGAGTGCCCAGAGCACCATCCCAAAATTTTTCCGCGAAATTTTTGCCACACACTCGTCTCATTTGAAAAAAAATTACCTTCCCCTCGGGGTCAGCCGAGAGTGAGTCTATGAAACAAATTTTTGTCATTATTTCCAGATGTAATCACCAACTCGACCACCTGGCACTGGTCGAGAGGTTCATTTTTCAAAAAAAAAAAAATTAAAAAAATAATAAAAAACTAAAACAAAACATACTTTGTACTGAAAATTTGGGCATGGGGGCGCACACACGATTTCTTCGAAAAATAATAATTCTGGGATGATCTGAGGGTACAAGAGATCATAACGCAGAGTGATCGATGACATGTTACATGAATAGAGACCGTCATCCCGGCCAAAAATCATAGCAAAAAATATATTCAAAAGAAACAGCATTCAGGATTTGACGCAGCCATGAGAAGATGAAAAAAACCTTAAATAAATTAAAATAAATCGGGCATTCCTATACTACTCTCAACTTTTTCCTTTTTTGTCTACTTAAATATATACACTCATTTTTTCCTTGGCCAACAGCAAAAAAGGCCTTTTCCTGAACCCCTGTTATAAGGCAGCAAATACATACAGAACACTCTCAAAAGCTGTGGCACTGGACACTACTGGACAAGAGAAAAGCCCACAGGCACTTCCTAAGAAGTACCCATACCTCTCCGAAGGGTTGCGAATCTGACTACCTGTTCGGAGAGGGTGAGCGACAAGGCCCAGTAGAATCCGGTCCACACACCTGCACTGCACATAACCATCTGACTACTCACTAATAGACTTTTTATGACATGCTGAGCAGGTTTGATTTTTTTGTTTTTTTTTTCACCAGGGATTGTAAGAGCTGCCGGAACTGACACAAATTTTGAAGAACTGCCTACCAGTAAAAAGGATCCAACTTAAATTATTGCTTTCAGAGTGACTTATTATCAAGGCAGACAAGACCTGTCCTCCCCTTGGATACTTGGGACAAAGTTTCCTCCTGACATTGTGCCAATCCCACCATATCAATATATATATTTATATCTTAACTGCAACATTACAATCCTTCAATTTTTTTTAAAGTATTTAACAAAGTCAGAGATATATATTATGAATATATTATAGTCCCATTAAGCGGAACAATTTATTTTTTTAACATGTACGTAACCTCAAGTTTAGGCCTGAACCCTTTCACATTAAGATTAATAACAATGCTAAATATTGACGCCGCCCTCAAGAATCAGTCAAAAAGCTGGTGGCAGAAACCCTCTCACTCACGAATTGATAAAGAAACGGAAGCAGCCTCGGCCACTAAAAAATCACCTTTTTCATTTAGTATTGGATCCCCTGAACGAGAAATAACGGGAGGATATCATTTTCAAATATTAATGAGAGAAGCACATGATTTTTTTTCATTCATCAACATCGGCAAAAAGGAGACTGAACCCCTCACCATTCCCTTCCTTCTTTAAATTTCCTATATCTCAAAAAAGTATTCACTTCTCAATAATTGTCAATAATAATAATAGTTAAATATGGTTACTTTCTAAAAACGGCGTAGGCTAATTCTTTAAACAAGAGCTCGTTTGCGTTTTTTTTTTGGTTTATTAAAATTCAACTATACAACCGTTAAATAGCTCCTCTCCTCTCTCTCAAAAAAATCCGTTTCAACCCTCGACACATTTATTACTGGCATCATCAAAAGACACAGCCCAAAGCGATTGGGATTGGACAAGACTGAAATAGAAGAAAGATTCCATGACTCCCGAGCTTTCTAACACCGCAGGAAGAAGGGGAAGAGGGGGGGGGGCTGAGGAGACGAGAATGAGGGTTCTCTCCTCAAAACTGCAAACAAATGGGGGGGGG
>LYUA01000969.1:223514-268197 GCA_002093875.1 Calopteryx splendens | reverse complement strand
GGGAAAAAGAGAAAGTTCGTCCACAGCGCTCTACAGGGAGAACGAAAAGGTACGTTCGCAGCAGCGAAAGGGTTAACAAGCTGCTTCATGATGATTGTGATTAAACAATGCACATTTGTGATAAATACATTAAAATTAAATTAAGATACAGAAATCTAGTTTTTTTTATAATCACTTTTCATGACCAATTATTTTATAGAATAGCAACGTTACCTGTTGAAAATAATTTGGAGAAATCCTATGGTTGTGCCTTTTTTTCAACTTTTGACTCTTTTAACATGCAGTGAAAAGCATTGGTAATGCACAGTCTAATTATTAATGGAGCAACCATCTTCTGGTCTTAAATTAATTTACCTTTGGAATACTACCTAATAGATGAACTTTAATTATCATGTTTTTAAATTACTGATGATGAAACTTAAAGATGATTAAAAATATAAGGAATGTGGTGCACTGTTGTCCTTCATAAAATATTCACAGTATAAGCAAATGATTCTTTAGACCAGTTTGGTTTACAATTTCTATCCAGAATTTTATATATCTGCCCATCACCATTATAACATCTCTAGCCCATTTGAAAGGGCTTTGAAAAGGTATGAGATCAAGTTATTCACCCAAAATATCCTTAACAAAACCATAATATATTCCTGAGTTTTTACCCAATACCACACAAAAGACCTGTTTAGATTGACTCACTATCTCTATACACATTTAATATTTCAAAAATTGATTGTAATTGTATTAGAAACACCTCAGCTCATGTTCAGATAAAAGTATGTCAATTTTAGTAGAAAATTAACCTATTTATCCATACACTTATTTCTCATCATCTATCATGATATGCTGAATTGGGGCCAAAATAAAGTGTTAACAAATAAAAAAAGCAAAAAGTCAATTAACTGACACAAGAAAAGAGATGACTTGATGACAGGAAAATAAACATTTTCAAACTAACCTTTGAGTAATTCAGCAACTGTAACTAGCTCTGTGACAGATTGGGCTATTTGCCGAGATATGGGTGGAAGTGCTTGACGAGCTTCTGTCGTTCCTCCCCTAGCAATAACTATAAGAACTGCCTGGAGTAGCTCTCTGTAATAAGTAGCAACAGAATCACCAGCAGCTAAAGTACGGTCACGCAACTCCGCTGTCTCTGCTGAATAGGCGGCTCCCTGGAACAAAAAATTACTATGGTAAATAATATGTAGCACAATCGTTAGAAAAAATGGTAATTCCACCCTTTAAAATATTCAAACTAGTAAGATAAAGAAGCTTACCTAATTGAAAGACAGACAATATCATGGTTAGAGAAAAGAACAGTACCAAATCTCAGAGGAGTACAGGTAGAATTAAAGCGTAGCATCTTTTTTGTTGCCATAGACAATGCATTTACTTAACAGCAATGAATACATTTTTGCTAACACATAAATATCTTTATGACAGTAAAAATAAAAACTGCCAGTTATCCCTACCTTACAATATGTAAGCATGTCTGAAATTGCTTTGCGACCCATGTTAGCAGCTACAATGATGTCCTCTTGTCGACAACTGTTTCCTGCAGCGACTGCTTTGGCAGTTGCAAGAGTAATAGGCTTGGTAGACCGAACTAAGTCTTCAGGTGAATATCTCATTCTGGGTTGTTCTCCTGAATTTAATGCCTGGAATAACAATGAAAGACAACTCATTTGAATCAAATACAATACTGATGTAATTCAAATATGTGCAAAATTTTTAATTATTTAAATGTAACTTAGCTAATTACCAAAATAAACAATACTTCAATTCCAACCCCTTCAAGAAGAAGTAAGGATATCAGTTGAAGACCAAGCTCTTTTTAAATGTTTCTATAACTTGTGCAATTATATGAAATGCAAAATAGCAGGAGATGTGGAATTTTTGGGTGCCCTTACTAATATGTCGAGTAGAACTCATATATGAGTTGTACTCAATTCCTTCAAATAGGCATTTACTTAAAGAAAGAAATGGAGCAGTAGGTATTTTTTGAAGAACTACTGATTTGAACAAGTTACAAAAAATACTACTCCATGATCAAACTTTTCAAGGAAATCATAATTCTAATTCCAGATTCATTTCAGCAATTTATGCTTGTCCAAACCCATTCTCCAATTTTTGATTAAACTGCAAAATTTTCTGGTAGGGGGATCACACTACAATAGACTAGTGAAGATATGTTTATTTAAGCATATTAAACATAGCTTAATGTGAGTCTGAGAAAATAAACAACTTTAGATACTAGAGATAGTTTTATTACATTGTGCAAAATATATGTAAATATATAAGTTATAATGATAATCTATGTGATACCCAATTCTTCCCTACATTTTAAACATTTGATTATTTTATGTTCTGAAATCAATATCTCATCAGTGAGCTTAAATGATTTGCCTATTTTTTGTGGACTTGTATCCTTCTATGGACCACACTTCACATAATTCTGATTTAAAGCATCCCGAACATCATGATGTGCACAATTTCATGAGATATCTGGAGACAATTTTTTTCAAATATATAAGTTCTTCAATTGAATAAACATCATACCTTGGTGACAGCTCCATGACCATTTACTCTTTAATCCCCTCAGCTCCCTTACATTCTCCTGTCTTTCTGTTCCTGTCTCCTGTATGCATTTTTTTGTAAAGTTTTTATAAAAAAAGGGGAACTGCACGGTATACGTGTAGCCTTGTATGTAATTACTGTGCATTGTCTGCTTGGCAAATAAAGTTATTATTATTATTATTTCATTAAATCCCACGTTCACAAATTGCCATTTTATCAATACCTTCCCTTTTCTAGTACTCTTCCTATTTTAAAAGAAACTTTTTCCATTGATTTCCACACACTATGAATACTCTTGCATCAGTAACCAGAATTGAAGTTTTATTAACATTCTATCATCAAGCATTTTCTTTTTAAACCCTGCATTGCATTAAAAATAGCTTGTTTATGATTACTAATGATTTCACTGAGATATCTGATCTCAATCTTACCCTGATTTCTTGAGCAATCGCTTCAACAGTTGACTCTAGAGCCCTCGTTCCTCGTGTGTGCTCATCTTCAACAGCTTTCACAGTTTTCAATAAGGAGGTCACATTGGTTACCATTACCTGAAACATGAAACATAAATACTATAAACCTTGAACAATATGCATAAGCCAGAATATTTTTACGCTGAGAATAAATTCTAAAGGTTAATAGTTGTTATAAAATCATTTTTACATGAAACATACACAGGTAAAAATTGAGGACAATGAAGATGAAAATGTTTACATGCATCCAAGATGTACAGTGAGTGGACATGAACAAAGCATTTCATAATTCACCATTTTCATGTTTGAATGAAATTAGGGCTTAAGTGCATGAAAATTCAGTTGCTTTTGAAATATTTTTATAACTCAAAAACCCAAAAGAAGACACATGCTAACCATAAACACCCAAAGCAATGAACATAAACAATCTGTTTTTTTAAAACAAAACAAATACCTAAAAAAATACCTTACAACATAATTTGAATAGCATTAGCTTAGAGCCCAGTATGCATTGATGATGGCATTAAATATAGTTTAAGGCAAGAATGCATAGCTTTACAATAAACTGGAATGCTCATGCATTTTTTCTCTGTCATTGGAAAGAAAAAAAATGATATAAAAGTTTCCACATTTGATTGGCTGATTTGAACGTATTAAGTACTTTCATAAAATAAATTCAGTGAAACAAAAATAACAAGCATTTTACACTTCCCAGTGAGCATTTAAGCATAAAAACCTACTCATAGGATAGGTACATATAAGTATATTTGATAGATTAGGAAGATACATTTATTGTAAACTTAAAATATGGAAAACTATGTTAATTCTTTTAATTAGGAATAGGCAAAAACAACTTTAATCCATCAGCCATGACTCAAACAAATGAACAGAATGGATAGAGACCATAACAGTGATGCAAGAGCTTCCTTACTTTGACAGCATGAATAGTTTCCCAACATTTGAATGGCATTAACTATGAATGAATAACCTAAACTAAGGGAACACCGGAAAGCAGGAGGCAAAGAGAACACAGCAATAACAGCACAATACTATCATGATGTGCCATTTGGAGGTTTCCTGAAAGTGTCGAAGAAACAAAACTTCTATGCAGTTAGTAATAATGGGTGGTTAGGGTACGTAAAATTTGGAACCGCATTTACACGATTAAAAAGTAGAATTTCTGCAGGAGAGAGTGAGGAAAATGCCACCCTCAGAAAGAAGATGCAGAGGATATATATTAGATATAGTTAGCAGTTGGGAGGAGTATGAAGACACACCTTTCTTTTCTTTCTGTGAATTAGAATGATATTGAGATACACACATTCTTCACCTTGGGGCTCCACCTGAAAGTACTACCTGTGGCTGAAATGATGCCATAATTTATAAGCAGTGTTCGGGAAGTGGCAATGCAAGGCCATAATTTGACCTAGTTCTTCTACACATCTAGTGAAAAATTTATCTTGAGACCTGAAACTTTTCTAATGTAGAAATATGTTTGAGTGATATTACCTGTTTTAAAACCGGAAAAAATTACATAATTTCTATGAGACAGTTGAGTTTCATCCAATGCCTTATTACTATTAAAGGATTAACCTTAAAAATAAGGTTTAACCATATTAATGCTGTAATTTGATTCAAGTTCCAAATATTCCATGTATGCCTGTGGGTATAATTACCTCCCCTGCAACAGCAACATTACTATAAGTATAATTTGTCAAAAATAGGTGGTCACCCTTGCAGTGGCAGTTGACATTGACAGTTGGCTCACTGGCAGTTGACTACATTATTTATCTATATGAGAATTCCAAGTTTGTGAACTAACATACAACTAAAATGAAAGTCGCCTCCAATCTCTTCATCCAGAGCTCTATGGCTAAGTGCAAATGATTTTTCAGGCAAAGTCTCTCAGTCAAATGGAAATTTAACCTAAAAAACTCATCCCTTTGTATCACCATTTAAAATGGGAAATAGTTATTTCGTTAGCCAATAACTATACAATTATTACTGTGTAATAGAATGTGATTCAGTAACAAAATTGAGGTTAATTACCATGGCTGATTACAATACAAAACTTTTTCTGGATGATTAGAAGTCAGGACATATACTATAGACTACTCATTGAATTAAGTAGTACTTATATTGTTAAAACTACTATTATTATGTATTGAAGTATAGTCTTTTTGCCTAATGCAATTAAAAATGGATTCCGGTGAATATTTGGCACTCAATGGACCAACTCTAACTGAATGTGACAACTTAATTATACATAATTATTATTAATAGTGATCTATCAGTTAAGGTAGTACAGGACACCCTCTTTAAGTAAAATATATCAAATGAAATACTTAAATATATGAGGTGCACATAGTTCACTCAATAACTGAAAAATTAATTTAATATTTTGACTAACACAAATTCAGCCATCATAAAGCTTTTTAAGGGATAATTCTAATCCATCCCCATTCAAGAAAGCTAATTCATATTTTGTGAATACACCCATTAAACAAATGTTATTACTAGCAATATAGAAATATATGCAGTATGGAATTAGTAAAAGCACGTGAGGTAACAAATGGTAATAATAATCTATTTTACAAAGCATTTGTCATGAAAATAAATTCAAAGTACCTACATCATAATATAAAAAATGTGTGTTAATGATTAAAAATTCAAGAGTAACATATTGCCCAACGAAAATAAGATCCATATTGACATAATATGAAATCTTTCATTAAAAGACTTAAAGCTCTGACAAAAAAGAAGAGCAAACCCTAAAAAGCAAATGCAAGAAAATACATTAAAGTAATTGACTCAGTGGGAGAAAGAAAGTTCACTAGCATACAGCTTCATCAAAATACCCAGTTATACAGCCAAGGACCAGCTACAAAATAACACATTTAAAAAGAGATTAAGAGGATTACACATTCACAACTAGCAAATAGAAACAAACACATATTGCTCTACACATACCACACTGAATACTCTGTAGTCAGTCATTCTGTTACACAATGATTATGCTTCTACATTGAGTGATGGCTTAAGAAATTATGTTGAAAAATGTTAAAATACTCTTGAGTGAAAAGGGAACTCTGGGCTTCATCTGCTCACTCCATGCAAATATTTAGTAAAAAGAAAACACACAACTACCTAAATGAAAATATACATACCAGAGTCCAATGATGTTGCTTAACCATGGGAATATTTATGATGGGAATTTTAAAGAAAATAATTAACCTGATTCAAAATATACTTTTAAATTTGAACTGAGCAGGCAGGGTGATAATAAAAATGAATTGGGCAATTTGATTTGACCTTTTATTATAAGTCTTTGCTTAATTTCATCAAAAAGTATGCTTCATTTTACAGAAATAAAAATAAAAAACAGATTTTCAGGGAAGAATTAAACTAAAAGCTACTATGCTTCTGACACTATATGAAAACTAAGTAGTAACCATCCTAATAAACAGCATTTATGAGTGCAACAGCAAAACATCAAGTTTATGCAAAATGAAAAGTCATGAGTACTGCTGGAAAATTAAAAATTTATATAAAACAATTCACAGCCCCAATTTTGGCAAAATTTTAATTATTCATTACTTTCTTGTCTAATGAACAATTTCATTTGGTCAATGCAATAAATATGGGTAACTAATACACTTATAAAAATTGTTAATTTGATATATGAAATGTACTTGAACCACTAAACAAATTAATCAAATGCACAAGTGCATCAGATTCTTCTTGAATTCAGTGAGTACAGATTACAAGCATAATAAAAATACATAAGTACATAAATGTGTTCTCTACAAAATGGTGGTAAATTGGCAGAAGCCATTAGCAAAATTTGCAACTAACTTCATTGCAAAATAAAAGCATTGCTACAGGGAAAATATAAATACATATAATACGAGTAAGAGACCTAGAAACCTGATAATTTCTGCAGGCCTTGGCAACAATATTTTTGAGCTCTTAAAATAGTGATATGTTTGGCATCCTATTCTCTTAACCTCAATGGGCAATAAATGCAAAAACCATATACACCTTAGTGACTGAACTTGAAAGGATGAAAAAAAGCAGACATTTTAGATTCATGAGCTGTCACAATGCAATCTCTTCCCATAAGTAGAGAAGTGACCTAAAACACAAGTTATTGGGACTTTAGGAAACAAGCAGAGGGATATCACTTGGTGGAGGGTTGGCTGACTCAGATTGGTTTAGATTCTCGATGCTAAGCAGTCGAATAAGTTCTTCTTCCTGGTCCGACACAAACCAATCAGGTGGCTCAGTGTCAGAAACAGAATCCAGCACCACCTGGGGGGGGCAATGCAAAGAACAGAGATGAAGGGCTCACTAAAAACGAGCTGACTTTCAACCTCTGTAGTAAACAAAAACTCGGTCTAATGGGATATCTTCATTATTAATTAATGCAAATCATTTGTGAGATTTAAATGACACTTTATAGGGAGGTGGAAGTTTCAGTGAATGTGCACAAAAGAAGTACACAAAGGGTTTTTCAAAGCCTATATATTTCACATGTCAGTGAGGTAGTACACCTTTTTTTATCTAGTTACACAATATCACTTTTAATAACATGCAAAAGCAGAAGGAAATATCCATAGGAAATCAAGTCTTCAGCATTGTTTAACAATAATTCTTCATTTAATAGGGACATTGGGGCTTTTCTAAAACACTGCTCTTCTCACACCATTTACCGTATACTCTCATGTACCACGCACCTCTGTGTAGGACATGCATCTCACTTTTGGGCATTAAACATGGGGGAAAATAATTTTTGAAAAAATTGGCAAATGTACACTATGTATATTCTTCATGGTAAATGTGAGAGCATATTCTGAAGAGAGTGGAGCAGTGCATTCTAAAGTTTTTTTTTCACTGAAAACCTAAACCATAAAAGGTGTAAAAATTAAAAATGCTCTTCACTCTAAGGATGCCAATGTTCTTTGTCTTTAAACTGTATTTATTCTTCCTCTAGCCTTGTATGCAAGATTCCAGTATGCCAACTCTACATCCAGCTGCACCAATGTTGACCTCTTCTACCTCTCATATAATCTTTAGTTTTTCGTGAACACTAAATGGAAGTAGTCCTTTAAGTATTCATTTTGATAAACTTACCTAAATAAATAATCAATTTGGTTTGAATTGGTGGCCATAAACAAAAGCAATTGCCTTGTGCAACATGCCAACTGGACTAACTGAAGGATACATATGTAGGCACGTGAAAATATAGGACTCTAAATTAGATCGGGCAGGCCAAGAGTTGGAAATGCAACAAAGTAATAATCACCGAGAACTTACTGATCAAGGTTTTTTTTTGCTTTAATGACATTAATTTGGTCAGACTCTTTGTAGATGCTCATTGTGTGCTGATTTTTTAAATACTCTGTCATAATCTGGGACAATTATATAGGTGTTTTGAAACAAAGTTTTTGGATGTCTGTAATGTTTCATTGGCTATAAATACTATTGCAATGAAAAATACTCCTTTAAGCTGCACATCCTCGTGTAAGATGTGAACCCAATTTTTTAAAACTATGATTGAAGGGTAAAGATGTGCGAGTGGTACACAAGAAAATATGGTAATAAATCTGTATTTAGGCTGGAATTCAGCAAATTCAGTTAGAACACACTAACATATTTAATCAAAGCCTTAGAGAATCCATGGTTTCACATTCATGCTTCTTTTTATTGGTTTTGTTTCCCTTTATTGCTAGAAAGCAATAATTAGGAAAACTGATAGCAAATATGTATGTGTGCTTGAATTTATAATGAAAACTTATCATCTCAATATTTGAGATATCATCGTTGAGCATAAATGAATATTACCAAGCAAAAGTACAAAAACTAATGTTTGCCGTAAAAGTACTGTCACCACAACATTACCAGTTCAAAGTTTAAAATAAGAGTAAAGTCAAAACCCAGTTCTGATTAAGTATTAATATTCCATGTTGTAAGTTCACATTTACATTTTACAAAAAAACACTCATTTGATGTAACACCTAATTTAAATATGCAATAGCATAACTAACTGATATTAACTTTGGTACTACTTAAGCAAAATGTTTAAAAAGGGCCTCCTAATGATAGCCCTTAAGCACAACATAATTGCACTTAGGAATAGTTATGCCACCATAAAGCTGGGCATGCATTGTATCAATTCTTTGGAATGTTAAGAAGGTAGTAAACTATACAATTCAAAATAAAGAAATACCTATGAATGCTTTCTTTCTTTTAGTTTATATGTATATCAGAATGTCAGTAATTTTTCCTGTTCATGAAAAGTTGGGCAATAAGTACACAAAAAACTGCCAATGGCAGGAATATATAACATAACATGCACTTTCACAAGTGTTATAAAATTATTACTGCAACGAGAACACAGGAAAACCTTGGAAAATTAAGAAGAATTATGTTGAGATGGAGGGTAAAGATTACTCCTGGAATAAATTATACTGAACTGAAATGTGTGAAGAGATGAAATAAAAAATAAGGTCATATGCACAATTAGTTCAAATCAAAAATAAATTTAGCTAGTAAGTGGAAAGATGGTATTGTATCTATTTTGTATGCATAGAAACAGAACCTCAAGACTCTTTCAAATCCAATTTTCTTTGTTATGCATTTCACAATTTCTTGACAAGACTTAAAACTAACATAGTTGGTAAGCAGGTACAGCTTCAAGGCATTCTCAGTTGCAAGTTATATTCAGATTATACCTCCCAATTTATATCATTAAATTTAATAGAACTAACTCTTCAGCATAAAATTATTGCAATAGATCATAACAATGATATTGCTATTATAGTACTGATTTAGCTTCCAAGAGTGTTGATGGAGAATTTCATAGTTGGCCAAAAAATAATTACCAGAAAAATTTCCCTAGGAGGTAGAGTGGTATCATTATGTACGACAGTATTTATGTAACTATCAGTAATAATACTGAAGCAGGGATAATTAGGTAATACTTAGTAGTCCAAGCCAGTACCCATTACGCATACAGATCTCACTATACATGTAGTGATGTGAGATTTCAATCACCTAAGCACTATTAAAATGTGCCCACATGAACCAGACCTGTATTACATGACAGTAATAATGGCATTTGGGACCACTATGTGTATATCGCAGTATGGTGGTGCCTATATCATAGTCATCCTACATTTGCATGGAGGCACCTTAGTGTATAGAATTTATTGCTGGACTCATCTCTTTCATCACAGAAAGTCAAAGTTGTCTCCCATTACTAACACCACTTTGAAATTTCAGACTGTAGGCAGCATTGCACTGTACTAGTCACCTAATTGTGATTTACTGTATACTTCTGGAGTATATTATGTACAGCGATTGATTGATTATGAGCCAGCTTTCAACTTTTACTGAGTGGGGAATTTTCTGGCTAAACATTTGGCACATGTACTTTGTACATTGAGCTTCTTTAATTTTATCTCAAAGAGCTCTAAACAAAGCAAGAGAAATGAGGTCAACAGTGTTTGGACACCATTACAACTAATTCTCATTCAGGCAGATATTATATGATTAAAATTTTCCATCTTTCATAGTTTTCATAAAAAATTGACTTTTATTTGAAACAAAGTCTGCAAAAACCTTGTAGTGGCATAAAGGGAAAATTAGCATGTCATGAGACTAAAGGTAATATGTACAGCAAAAATATTTAGAAACTTTGAGGTATGAATTGATCTATCTACACACCAGCATATTATTACTACAACTGCAAATACAACAAAACTCTCAAAGGAAAACTATTAGTAAAAACATCAATTAATAAAATAGAATTCAATATTCAGGACATTACTTAAGCACAGTAAACTTAATTAAAATTCATTCTTAAAACTTACAGATATCAGAATATCCCATAACTTATTATCCCATATTTTAATTTTAAAACATATATGGCAGTAAAATGATGACAATCTCAAAGGCATGATAACCCGACAACTGGCACAGGGCCAATGAAATAAATGCTGACTGGCAAAAAAACTAAAAGTCAACTTACTAATTAGTTTGGAAAAAAAATTTCTACACAATAGCTTGAATAAATCTACCTGTGAGCATGTTTAAATCAAGTACAATCTTTCTGTATCCAATAAGTCTCTAGCATGAAATTTCAATGTTTGAAAATTGGATAGCAAGATGACATAGTCAACTGCTTACATCAAATGCGTTCCAATTAGAATTAGAATGGTTGCAGTCAGAATGTGTAAGTTAGATAAACTGAGTGTTTACTGCTGTAAATTGCAGGGAAAACACTGATTATAAGTTTTAAAAATGTTAAAATATATAATGGCAGATAAAATGACTGCATCAGAGCTCAAGAAATGTAATGTTTTGGTGGTATTTATGAATGTAAATGGAAAAGTTCTAAAACAATGGTGGCACCGAGGGAACTTAATGCTAAAGCAATCAGAAGCATTTTTTCCTTTGTGTTTGACTAGTTCCAAAAGTTCCTTCATCACAATTTTAGCATTAATTTATCATGCCAATAATTTTTTTCAAATTAGCATCATCACTAAGTCATGCAAAATCAATATACCTCTAAGACTGCAGTGATTACTTAAGATTGTGCACATGGAGTCTATAATATAACTTCAAAGTTAATGCCTTTCTAGCCTCGTGGTATATGTAAAGCATAATGGATGGTTTTAGGAATTTGTACAAGGGTTTTAAATATTAAATGGGGGGAATCATCCAGGATGTAACACACACAAAAACAGTGAACAATGCAGAAAATTAAACCAAAATTACTAAACTAAAAAATAAAGAATAGTTGAAGTGGAAAATTTGGCTTGTTAATATAATGAGCTAAGAAAACTGAACAAACCTTGGCAGAATCTTTGAGATGATTCATTGTGGGGTCATTGATACTTTTCCCGGAAGCGGCTTTGGTGGCTTGAATCAGATCTCCCAAAGCAGAAGCTACATCCTTCACAGCATTGATAAGCATAACCTGAAAGAATTAGAAATTGAATGTAAATTAATGTCATTGCTACCTAGTTTAAAATTTTAGCAAAAACAAAAGTGGTGATCACTGATATATTAGGCATATTTGTTATATTCATGCTGTTTCTTTATTAAATCATGCCACAATTGGATAATCACAATATTACAATGATTGCCATCTCTGTTAAAAACAGAAGCAATCAGATGACTTCTATATGCTGGACAACAATCCTGAACAAATTATGGTGGATAAAATGCACTGGGTAACATGTTGGGAGTAAATGTAGAGGGTAAGTCAAAATGGATTTCATTATGATTGAAGAGTGACTTTGAAAATTCAATTCTTTTAATTCAGCTACAATGAGAGACAAAGAGTATTGAACAAGTCTTCTGGATAAATTTCAGGTCACTATCTTATCAAATTCATCCCTGGTTACGAATATAGTAATAAGAACATATGGGTACAGCCATAGGCAAATGCAGCAATCCCCCTCAAGCTTTAAGTTTGTGGCAAGATTTTGAGTAACTATTATGCAGAGAGAACAATGCTTTTTTCCTTGCACAGTAATGTCAAGAAGTTGCCCCTATATACTAGAAGGGAAGATTTGTTATAGGGGAGGAAATAAGTGCTCATAAAGATTTATAAAGTGCTCCTTTGATAAATTGTTTTCACATACTGGGCAAAAATTAGAAAAACAGTGAAAGTATCTAAATGTGATACAGAACGTTATTATGTTAAGGATTTGTCAAATTTTTCATAAAGTTTGATTCAAACTTCTTGAATGAACCTAGTATGCATTATTTTTAACATTTACCTGAGCTTCAGGGTTATTGGAACCAAGGGAAGCAGCACCAAACTTCACAACTTCAGCCAATTGTACTATTGTTGAAACAGCATTTTGAGCTGCCACAGCCAACTGTTCTTGAGAAGATGCTGCTCCTAAAGTCATGCAAAAAGTCAAATGAAACAAACTTTATTACCTGCATAAAAAACATCAAACAAAATTTTTTTTAGTTCTATTTTAAGTAAAACTACAGAAAATGAATATTGGGAAAGTTAAATACCCTTACGTCTACGTTGGTAAATGTGGAGGTTACCAACTGGTATGATTTTATAAAGAATTCACATAACTAATAAGAGAACATAAACATGTTTACCGTAATAACTCCACGTTTAAGTTTACTGGTACTTGAGCTAAACTTAAGCAGCAATTATAAAGTTGATTATTGGCTTTAACTGGAGGCTTAAGTAAACCATCAGTTTAATCAGATACATAAACTAAGACTAGAAGAGTCATAGCCAAACAAGCAAGACACAGAGAGAAAAGCTGTCCATTTGTGAAGAATTATTATGAACAAGCAGATGGCACTACATTATTATTCCCAGGGTGGGGAGCCACTGAAAACACGGAGATTGCTTGCAATACTCAAATTATTAGATTAAATGCCAATAATTTGAATTTAACACTGACACAGAGAGGGAACATTTCAGCCCCTCATAACATTGCAATTAAATGATACACAACAGTAATGATCACCCATTGCTCTAATGGCTGATGACATGACACCCCCTATCAAATAAGCTTGTGTTGCCTTCAGATATAGTGGTGCCCAAAGGTGATTGAGGGATGGATGGGATGGGGGTGGCCAATGACAGAATGGAGGTATGCGCCTCCCCCCTGCCAACAATCCCTCTAAGTCATACGAGTCATGCACTACCAGACAGACAGAGCACTTACACAACTGTTAAAACCGAAAGTTCAGTGTATAATCAATTTAGACAAAATCCAAAGAGGCTGTGGCCTAAACTGGGTTGGCTCAGACATGTCACATCACTATGTTTTATACATTATACATGTTGCTCGTGGATAAAACACCACTTGAACTAGTACCACCAGAACTTTATAATTGGTATGAATTCTATACAATTTAACTTATTAGCAAAGTTTATCTTTCCCAGTTATTGGTGAATTTACATGTGATCATCCTCAAGCCAAAATATTTCCATTTGTCACTCATTGTAACTATTGTCCTTCCAAGAAATCAATGTGTGCTTACTGTATTCATACCAATTTACTCTGACTCAAGCTCTGAAAATTACATACCAGCAACAAGAGTTTTTGTATCTTCAACCAAGGCTTTTGCTGTTTTGAGGATACTCTCTCTGTGATCTGAAAAAGTATCCATTTCACCCTCTGAATGCAAAGTTCCAGCTGTTGCAAACATGATTGTTGTATCCAAATCTCCAATTATGCCAGACACTGTGGATGCAGCATTGATGCATGCTTGAGTTCCTCTTGAACCAGCTTGGAGGGCAGCCAAAACTTGAGACACCTGGAAATCCAAGTTTTCTTAGATGATTCTGATAACTATATACTTGTACAAAATCTCAAGCACAACTCATATAATTAAGAATTCAGTGTGTTGAAGATACTTAATATGTCAATGACAACAATCTACTACTTTGTGAAAATTAAGTTCAATGATGTTTCCAGCTTGGATGATTATGACAATCAATGAGCATATCTTGAGCAATTAAATAATAGAGCAAAAATGTAATGTAATGTTTACATCAGAAAGTTTTGAAATATAAAACTAATTTGTTATCAAAGAATAAGTATAACATAATTTAATCCACATTAATAGTCTGGTAAATAAGGCTTTTATTTAAACTTATTATGAATGCTTCACTGATCCATCAATTATTACTTTAGCCCTCTATGTGATCTGAAAAAGTATAAATTTCACCCTCTGAATCCAAAGTGCCAGCTGATACAAGCATGATTGATAGTATTAAATATCAAATATTACCTTTTCAGAGACATGACGGGCAGAATCTGCAACATCCCTCTGAGCATACGGGTCATTTGGAGCAATTTGTCGAGCTCCCCCTGACCTGACCAAGTCTACACAGGCACTACCAAGCTCTTGAACACCAAGCCTCAGGCGAGCAGACACCTCTGCACTGGGGCATGCAGCTACAGCCCCTGACGAATCAGATGCTAGACGCCCATACTGTTTTGACAACTCTGCTGCTAAGGCACCTAACTTACCAACATCACTGCTAGACTTCGTGACCTAAAAAAAAGGAAACATTTGAAAGAAAAGTAGCATTAATTTTCTGCCACACCATTAAAATTTTAAATCCAGAGGGTTTTAAATCTAGACAACATTTTCAATTTATATAGCCAAACTTTCAAGCACTAACCATTTCTTGTGAAACACGAGCAATTTCCTTTGAAGAGTTGACCATTCGAGTCTGGTAGTCAACAAAGGAGTCAGCAGCACTTTCTAATGAGTTCATTTGGGCAGTTGATATAGAGGTACTGGTCATAGTTGAAGTTCCTGAGATGGTTACACGGGACATTGCTCTCTCAATGGAATCTATTAACCCTGTAACAACTCCAGCTTGGGTAGCTAGTCTTTCTAATGTCTGACCAAGGTCAGATAAGGCATCTCTAGTTCCCTCGACAAATTCATCTATATCAGGATGTATGTTCACAGCCTGAAATAATGAACCAATTCTACATTAGTTAATGCACTTGATATCATTTTAAGGATAAATATTAAAATTTAATATGTACCTCAAATCCACTTAATTCAGAAAGAAATTTAACTGTACATCACTGAAAAACTACAGTTTGTCAGAAAATTTTAAGCATTACTGGATGCTCTGGGAGAATTTAAAGAAAGGTGATGACGACAAATGGGAAAGTCCTGACTTTTATGTCTGCAAACTAAGCACAACATAATAAAAACTATATTTGAGGTCCAATACAAATAAATTAGCCCATTTACTCCAGAGTAAGTTTGAATTTCAGGTCAGCCATGAATGAGGATTCATTCTAAAGCCACTAAGTTAACAATGATAAATGTGAGATATAGAAAATTTCAATAGAAAATAAGAGTGTCACAAAAATCAACACAAAACATAAAGGCAATTATATGAAAACCATTGTGCAATATGATGAAAAATTTGGAAATTGTTTACATATATATCTCCCAAAATAACCATTAATGGGGAAAATACAGCCCAGGTGAATTAAGTGTATAATACCTTTGGATTTCCTCCTCCCTCTTTTGCAGCATAAACAAGTTGTAAGGCACACTCAGCAACAGTCTTTGTTTGATCAAGCAGTAGCATTTGCTCCTTTGAATGAGTCATATGAGAGGCAGCTCCAATAGCACCAGACAATAGTGGTTCAAAATAAAGAACCATTTGGTTTACCTATGAGATCAATCAGAACAACTTACTGACATGTAAATGATGCACTAACAATGCTTTACAATAATAGATAATTAACATACTTATAAATGGAAATTTATATTGCTAGTAAAATTAAATATATAGAACCTAGCTAGTAAAATTAAAACATATAAAAGGCCAAAATAGTAACTTTATCATTATATTTAGGTTATATTAATTTATTTAACATGAGTTTACATTAATGTGCTTCAAACATGTTTAATATAATTTAGTATCATTGCAGTGTATTTATCTATTCACATTTAGTTTTCAAAATTATAGTCATATTTAGCCAAATGAATGGATGATGCATGAAACTTTTATCTTAACTGAGAGTAGTTATACAAATCAGGCACTTACACAATGCCCAATCTTTTCAGCCTCAAATTTGGCAGCATGACCAAGTGGACCAAGGACTCCCTCAGCAATTCCAGAGGCTGCTGATTGAGCCTGCTCACCATAGCCACGCAAAGTATTTCCACGGTGAGGAGTTAAGCTCTGTGATACTGCAGTCAGGGAAACATTATCCAACTCTCGGATACGTCGATTAAGAGCATCAATTGCTTCCTCACATTCCTTTTGGCCTGGAGCCTTGTCTCTAACAAATACAAAAATAGTATGTCAATTCTAAAAATTCAATTGATAGTGCTGAGATTACAAAGCTGAAGTGCACATTTCAAAAGCACCATTATTTTTTTTCATGGATCATTAAATAATTAATATCACAGTCAATCAATCACAGTCAAAAAATTATCAACAAGAACTTTTTAACATTAGAACAGACATTGTGAAGTGTATTATGCACAAGAGTCTTAAAGTACTGTGTGATGTGGGAATCACAAAATTAATTATTATAAGAGTGAAAATGACATTTTCTTTTAGTTGGACTGGAGGAAAGTCAACTTAGAAAGACTAACAAACTTGATATTCCTTCCTCATATTTAATATTAAACAACCATAGATGTGGGTTCAATGAGCTGGTAACATACATACAAATAAACATACTTAGTATAGATAGCAGAAGAGAAAAAAATAAAAAAACAGAAGTCCTTACCTAATGGAAGAGACTAGCTTCTTGATTGAATCTGAGACACTCTTGCTATGAGCAGCAAGCTGTTGCCATGTGGGAGGATCTCGAGGGTTAACTGCGAGAGATTTTGCAGCTCCTATCATGGCACATGAACCATCAACAACTTTGCGACCAGCAGCTGTTATTGGTTCTTGGGCTTCTCTAGCTTCAGAGGATATGCGAGCAGGAACGCCAGCAAATTCTGGTGATCCAGCAAAGGCACACAGATTTTCCACTGCCTCTAGTAATGGTCTCGTAGCATTTCCACAGCTTTCCCGATTTCTGTCACTGTAATCCTGATCAAGAGCTGCAACCACAAGGACATTAAAAAATTACATTAACTTAAATACAGAAAAATTTATTTTAAAAAATGTTTCACATAGTAAAATATCTATAATCAACAGGTCTTAAACTAAGGCCTTTAAAAAATAGGGGATACTTTTTGTTTGTCCCACAACATAGGCTGTAATAGTATGATTAGAATCATGACACATTCATACAGACACACATAGATTACTAGTATTTTCATAATTTTTAATTAGAAAAAAGATGTAAAATTAAAAACAAATAATTTTATCTTAGACTGAACTAGAAGTGTATGAGAATCTAATGTAAAAGGGACTCGCAACAAAATTCATGAGATATTTTTTACCTTTAATTTCCTTAACTAAATTAGCTGTGGAGTTAGCCACATCCTTTGCTGATTGTACAAAGGCACGTTTCGCAACAGGATTGGATGTCTTGGAAGATGCTTGACGACAAGCATTACATAATGCACTGGTGTGTTTTGCAATCATTGTGGCAGCTGCAAGGACCTAAAAAAATGAACAAAACAATTAATTAGAATCTACAAATTACTTTAATATATTACAAACAATTTATTGCTATGTTATGCATTACAACCTTTATTTCAGCTGCCTTACTTTAATTTTATTGCGCTTCCTAGGGTTGCTAGATTAAAAAATTTCCTTGACTTTTTTTCCATAACTTCCTGCACAAGATTAAAATATTTTAGATTGAAATTTTGGTAGAGATAGCTTATTAGAATGAATGTTGGGCCTCCAATGCTTCATTTATTGGATTACTAAAATCAGTACTACTAAAATGAAATCACAATGTAGCAGGCACAGTGTAATATGTATGGCTATGTATGAATTTACTTTTGTAGAGCTACTCTAATTTTATCTTTTGAACAATTGCTGCAATAACATAATTTTTTAAGATTATATTCAGGTATTTTATAGAATTTTCCTGACTTTCTATGCTTGTATCTATATAGCAATCTCACTCTCTCTGCAAGGCTTAAAATTAATATCCTGATTATTCCTTGATAACGAGAACCCTATTTTCTTACCTGCTGCTGATTGCTGGTAGGATCAGACAAGCTATGACAAGCTGTTTGAATTGCCTGCGCTGCCCTAGCAAACTGAGCAGCATCAACTAATCCAGGACGACCAGCTACACTTGATGGTTCTGAAACTCCAACAAGGTAAGCAGCCTGTGCAGCAGCTTCTACCAACCCGCAAATAGCATCTGATACACCACGAACAGCTTCTCCAAATGCTTCATGTTCTGACCTCTTGGCACGATTTGCAATCCCTGTCATTCCATCTCCTGCCAGAGAGAGATAAAAATACTCTTCTTTAATGACATAATAACCACATACTTGCATCAAAATGTACATATCAATGCGCTATACATTTTGCAAAATTTTAAAATAGGTATACCATAAAAAGTAATTCAGAAGCTGAATTAGTGTAATATATGCATTCATTTTGGCACAAAATCATAAAGGTCATCACCATCAATCAAAGACCATCCAGGCAAGCAAATTTAAGCTTTAGCAAACTGCTTTCATCAAGAAATAAGAGAGGAACTTTACATTCTACTAAAGGCTGTATAATATTTCTGAATATAAATAATAGTAGTTATGCATAAAAAGCAGTCTCCTCTCTGGCTCAGAGTGTGTAAAAATGTCACATCACAATGAGCACATGAAAAAATACTGAGTTAAAAGAAAATGTACTCTTAACCACTTGGTAAATTATATTTCAGAGTAACTGAATACAGAGCAATAAGTGAAATTTATCAGGTATCACCATTATGAAGACTAACCCAAGCTCTTTGACTTCTCCATGACTGCATCCAAACACTCAAAATATGTTGCCTCACTAAGAGGCTCTGTTGGTGCATCAAGCAATGGTCTCATTGACTGAATGCGTCGAATGGCATTGTCACACTCCTTTTGGCCTGGAGCAGCAGAGGTACACACATCCACTAAGTAATTGATGCTTTCTGTGACTGACCTGGAAGTGAAAAATTATGAGCTTTCAGCTGAAACAACTGTAAAATACTCTTAAACATTGAAGGTCTTAATAACCAATATCTGCTTAAAAAATCCTGAGAAAAACACCTTAAGCCTAAAAATAGAACAAAATTTACATAAGAAAATACTATTCTCCTATTTTGCTTAACAGTCACAACTTTCTAAATTAAAGTGGCCATTCTAATTCAAGATCACAGTTTATTCTTATTTCTACCAAATAATGGGTTCAAAATCTCTTTTATGGCATTTTCAAACTGGAACTTTTTTCCTGGAATTCTCATTTTTTAACAAGAATTCTATTTTTTGCACTTATCACATACATATTTTAATCGATGGTTTTTTAGCCTTCTTATAGTAGTAGAAATATATAGAGAAATAACCATTTCAAAATAATGCAATATAGAGAAAGATTATTTATCTGACACTCCAATCACTAACACAAAATTGAGATTCATTAATTCTCATATTGCAAGAAAAAACCAAAATCAGAAAATATCACTTTTTAAGTTGCTTGACATAATAGATTTTAGTCCCTAATTGCAACATTACCTCCAGACTTTCAATAATTTTGAGTCAATATCATGATGTTCACATCAATCTTTTATTAAAATATTTTAAATGTATGCATAATTTCTACATATTCTGTTAGTAACCACTTGTAATAGAAAACAGAAAAAAGACTAAATAGCAAAAGTATTTTCCATCTTTCCTCTATTAATATTTTCTCCCCGACTGGAATTTTTTTATGATTTCCAGAAATATGTACTCCAGGCAAACATGGAAAGGTACAAGGATGACAAGCTAAAGTCATCCAAAGAATGGAGTTGAGAAGAATTGGGCTACATTTCCCAAATCAATGACTGAAACCAAGTGATAATAACGAAAAAGAAACTATCCAATTATAATATCTCACCTTGCAGCTGTGGCCAATTGGTTTTTAGCATTTGGAGCAGAAGGATTGGCTGCTACAGTTTTTGCAGTAACCAAGAGTTTTGATGATACCATTGATACATTTTTAAGAGAAACCACCATTTGCCCTCTCACCTCAGTATCCTGTGGATAAAAATTAAAGAATTTCTCTCAAATTTAAAAACTGGCGTAATACTAGACTGGCCCATCATACATGCCCATTAATTTATACAACTAATGGCTGCAAGAGAAGTTGCCCGTTCCTTGGTAAAAAATTGTTTAGTTTCTCAACCCTTTCCTCAATTGGTGTGACAATCACAATGAAAAGTTTGTCCCCTTAAAAGTCCACTAGGCATGTATTTATTAAATTTTGAGAATAGACTTCATTCAACAGGGAACTATTACCTGGGCAAATAACAAAGGAGGTCTTTGCTGGTTATGAAGATAAGAGGTTTCTAAAATTACATTGTCCTTGCATCATGCTTTTCATAAGTAAGCCATTCAAATGATAACAACATGTTTTGGTAAAATAAATGGACAAATAAATTATCATGGCCAAAGAGAATTAATAGATCCAGAGAATGAAATACAATTCATCATAACTTTCAACAAACCTTTGTTTGACCAGCCATTTCCATTGTAACCCCAAGAAGTTCCTCATAGGCACTTCCAAGCTGCTTTGATGATGATGCAAGTTTTATTGGAGAGCGAACAGATGCAACAACTTCAGATGAAGCATCATTAAGGCCTGCTGCAGCTGAGTTGAGCTCTTGCTGTAGTTGGCTGAAAGTTGAAAATTTTTACATGAAAGAAGATTCAGATTTGAAAAAACTGAGTATTATCAATGACTGACAGCTGAAAAAATTAAATAATGTGAACATTCTTATTTACCTGTAAGGTTTGTTAGTAAGTGGGAACTCTCCAAGGTTAAGTACTTCAGAGGCATTAACTATTGAATTTATTGCTTCATCCACGTCCTTTTGTCCAGGCAGACAGCTCACACACTTGCTCAAGGACTGTTAACAAGAAATATGGAAGTATTAAACCAATGTCATACAGCGAAACAGTGCCTTTCAAATATGACATCAAAAACTTAAATTGAAAATCAAATAGTAACAATCAAAATTGAAGAAAAAGAAACATATGGCTATTAAATCTGAATTCTATATATTTCAATTTATTTTGACATTGCAATGTGATTCATGGGGCTATTCTCTATCTAAAAAGAGAGTAGGTTGGAAATTTTCATTTACAATTTAAAGAAGATCACCCTGGTTCCCAATAGTGGACATTCTCCATATGTGGTTTTTCAATGCTTATATTGCATATGCATAGTGGGAATAAAGTGTGAGTATATTCTGAAATATGCATTCAGGACCTGGGTTTCATTGTGTGACAAAAATAATTAGGTGGTGTCAGCACAGAGTTTACTGTAAGCTAACATTTTAACCAAAATTAATTTAAGATCTAATTAATTACTCTGATTAAAATGACATCCTCAAGAGATTTCCTCTAATTCAGACAATTCCTATCATTAAATAATTAGTAATTACTTTATAAATACAGTATAAAAAATAGTGAAACTCATCTTAATTAAAACTTCTATGTGCATAGTACATAGAATTGAAAAAATGACATACCTGTGAAACTTCCTTGGCAACAATGGTAAGATTCTGAGAATTTCTAACATCATCAGGATTCTGAAGAGCTCTCCTAGCTTCTTCAATCAAAGCTAAAGACTTATCCATAACCTCTTCACCACTAGCAATAACCCTAGAACAAAAATATAAACATTAAAATGAACTTATTGGCACTTTCTAGTTGACTATAACTAAATCAAAATAATCACTAAAAATAGCCTGTAAAAAAGTTGCCTTGCATTTTTAGGTGAAAACAAATTTAAAGAGGATGATAAAATAAGTACCTATATAACTTTCCTCACTACATTTTACTTAATGAGTTTTGCTGTTATAGGTATACTTAAAATGACATTTTACCTGTTGCAGCTAAAGTTTACACTGAAGCTTTCACCAGCAGAAAATAAAACATTGTTGAAGAGATACTCAAATTGCCATTTTATACCATTCAAAAAAAGAATTTTAAAACTTTTTTCCAAATTTGGTAACAGATTATGAAAACAATTATTCAGTAGTAGAAAATAACTATTCACTAATAATTATATCAGTACCACCCACCCAGTATCACTAAAAGTACTGTGTGATATGGCATTATTAATTTGAAATGCAGAAATCTTAACATTTTCCTTTATGATTTGGCTTGAAGTAAGATAGTAAAATAAATGGCTACAATTTACATTTCACTGCTAGAATGCAATTAACCCTTTCGCGCCTAGCGTCGGCTATAGCCGATGCGAGGGAAGGGAGGTGACCGCCGCAGAAGCAACCATCCCAGGCATGCAATGACCCCTGCGTGATTTGTCACCATGAGAGAGCTCCGTACAGAGGAGTACAGAACATTCTCATGCTACTCATAACAGGGGAAGCATTTCCCTTCATGAGGATTTGGCGCAAAAGGGTTAAAATATCTTTGAAAAGCAAAAAATTGGACTTACTTTGCCTGCACATCTCTGTCATCTGATGTTGCAGCTACAGCTCGAACAGCACCTGTCAACTGGCTCAAGGCTGTAGCGGTATCCCTTGCAGCAGTGCTTGTGTAGTTATCATTCCCTTGAGCAGCAGCTGATAACATTTGTGCCATTGCAAAACCAACATTTTTAGATGTTACACCCAACTGCAAAGCTGCAGATTCAGCCTGTATGTTAATACAAAAACACCTTGTTAAGACTATATTATGCATTTCATAAAAAAGACGTTAATCAATGATTTACATAGATTTAACCAAAATACCTTTTTTTCATGTCGAATACCATTATTACTCCCAATGTATTCAATGAAATCCTGAGTAATTCCCAACATATCATTAATCAACTTACCGTTTCACCAGGAAGAGGGCGAAGGTTTGATTGAGCAGCAGCCCTTTCAAATGCTTCCAGCTCTAACTTTAGAGCATGAATCAGTTCAGCGGCTGAATCCAAACCAACTGGGCATTCACCTGCAGCAACCAATGCTTCCCTTGCTCTACCAGCAGCTGAACGTAGCTCTCCCAGAGCAGATCCAAAATGTTTTGAATTTTGTGATAACTGCATAGCACTTGCTTGGTCATTCACCGTTGGCAAAACAACACGTGCAGACTGAACAACTCTGCTGCCCGGCTGAAAAGAGAATTTCAACAAAGGGGTTAGATATTCTCATAATACATTTTTGGAAGCTGGAATAGAACTTACCAGTAAATATTACAGTTGAAAGTGAATGGCCACTGATGGTCATTTGTGGGTTTGAAGCTGAATATAATCAAACATTGACAAAAAAAAGGCAGGGAGAAGTTTGGAGGCAAATTTGACATCGACATCATACCACTCTGGCAATTTAAGTAGCAAGATCACAATTGCACTCAATTTTGAATATGTATTAGAAGTCCACAAAATTTGATGAAACCTAAGCTCAAACTTTTTAGAGTACCCAGCTCTACACTCAAATACCAAAGCTGACCCAGCATTTTGTCATATGAGACTCAGCGCAGCTTGCCATTAAACTGGATGAGGAGATATAATAGGCTATAAACAATGCTTGCAGAGAACAAATATTTCACATATATTTTCAATGTGAATGTTTCACATGCATTTTAGTCCTTCCTTGCATTCAAATGAGACCATGTGAAAGAGACACATTAATGAGTGCACAGGTATTTTTCCTTGTGGTGTGCAGTGTTCCAAGCTCTTAGATAATCATTACACCAGGTGGGATTTTTTCGAAGAGGATAACTCTTAATGTTCAAAAACTCTATTGTCATCCTGCAGAAATTTAGTCAGATAACTGATGATAAATTACAATGTGGACTCCTGATGCTGGTGCCTTCTTATGGCAAAATTTAACCTTATATAGTTCATGCTAGAGTAGCAGCCAAAGATGAACTACATTTCAAGTGTTTTATATCAATTTATCAATTCCAGGATGGAAAATCTTGATATGCTCAATGCTAGAAATCAGAATTGATCAAAATTTTGGATGAACTTGCCATGATGTGAATTTGGTATCTTATTTAATGAGAGGACACTAGAATGAAATCCACCATTTCATTTGACATTAAAACAGCTGTGAAAATAGATGAAATCCACAAAAATGGCATCCCTGGTTTTTATCAGTTCTATGCAATAAATAGTTATTGCTAAAACATTCCATTTTATCTTTTACACACAGGAAAACATCATTAGTTATGGCCATCAGGGAATATTAGCTCATACGTGGACATGAATTCATAAACAAATTTAAAAAATTCATTAAAAGAATGTTGAAAAATAAAATACTTAGAGCAGTTTAAAATATATGTAGTTCCTATGATTTACCAAGCTAAGAGGAACAAAATTATAGAAAAGAAAAATTAGTTTAAAAATTTTATTAAAAAAGGTTTTTATTACTTTTACTCCCCTAAATGTTTACTTCATTTGAGTGGAAGTTGGTGAACCTAAGATGTAAAACAACGTTTTGCCTACATTTTGACCTGGTACAAGGAATAAGATCAAAGTTGGCTAGTAAGAAGTTTTATTCTACCTGCAAGTTTTATGCACTTAATAACCAACATTTTTGAATGAAAAACAGAAAAGAACTGGCAAGCATGGCTGAATTTAGTGAAATTTATAGAAAGTAGGAGTTAATGTGTTGTTATAAGGTATGTTGGTCCATACTTGTTTTTACATTGCAAGGGCATTTAGGGTATGGAATATTCATAGCAAGGATTTTTTAATGTTAATGACTTCCAGCCCTAATATTTTGCAGAGAAAACAGGAGGGAGGGTTTTCTGATTACACATCTAAATTTCCAGGGTATTATATGGCCACAAGAATACTCATTGCATCCATCTCTGAAACAGTTGTTCCATTCCATTGGATTCCCAATAAACCCATCCATAAAACGTAAACAAATGAATCTTAAGGATTGATATTACTCAGGTAGTACTTTAATAAGAAATTTTATGTTTGTGAAAGAGCCTTATTTTGCAGAATATTTAGAATCATCAGATAATGAATTTGGCACAAAATATAATTACTACAATTGATTTAAAAATCCTCAGATGAAACGGACCAAAATGCTACAAAAAGAAAATTCTATTTTTCTTGTTGATGATAAATAATCACGTACTCCATACAAAAATCAGGAAGAACAAATTGCTGCAATAGTGAAATAAAAACAAATGGATGCACTATGAAAAGAGATTGAATCCTTAGAAAACACTCATGTTCATTATATTGGCTAGAAATATCGCTAAATAGCTTACTCATTGGGACAAGTTGAAAACTCAAAACTGGGAACAAACAAATATTTTGGGAAAATTAAAAATTCTATTGAAATTGAATGCCAATTTACACTATTTAGAAAATGAGAGAAAATAAAAACTTTGTATTTTCAATGGTAATAAAAATGTGTAATTGACTTACCTCCACAAATTGCTGACTGACATCAACAAGGTTCGACTGAGCAGCTGCTGAGTGTGGCTGAGTCAGACTAGCCTTGACTCCCTCAACAAGGCGAGGCACTCGGTCAGCAACAACTCTACAATCCTGCATTAATTCTTCTTGAGAAGCACGGCTGGTATTATATGGTCCAACACCATGAGCAGCAGCAATGCACTGAGTTGCAGTGCTGGCAGCTTGCTTTGCAGCATTCTAATGGAAATTACAATCCAAAATATTACCATCTATGACATTTATTTAGGGAGAATTGACAAGGATTGACATGCTTAAAAATATTTATCAATTGAGGAAAAAATAATGTCAATTCAAACGCATAATAAGTTCACAAAATGCTAATTTCTTTATCACTGCTATATACAGCTAGTCAGTTGTGTTCCTTATTCACAACTTTGATGTTCACATGCATTTCACAAGTTGCCAATTGCGTGGGATCCCACCTATAGTGTGGAAGTTTTGTTGATGTGATAAGGATCATTTTAGAATTCCAATCCAATCATAATACATCTTTAGCCTTTGGAGCACCCTTAAAACTAAAACATGACTACTGTGGGCATGGGGTGTTCAAATTTTGTGCAGAGAAATATGTTATCACAAAATGCTAATTGAAAAATTGTTGCCAAATTAAAAATCTTCAAGTGTCAATAATAATAATTTATTTATTTCATTTGGCCATGATTACATGGCATTGAAACGAGTCAACCATCTGCACTTTAAAAAAATACCATTTTTAACCTACGATTTTATAAATATATTTATGTTACATATTTATCATAAAATACTATGTTTACAAGTAATGCAGTGAAAATAACCAGCACTGAGAGAGTAATGTGCATAATAATGTCCAACACTCAATAGTGCTGATGGTAAAAATTATATCCCAAAGGAAGGCAAACATAAAAATACTTATCATTCATATTTTTCCAGACATGGTAAGGGTTATTTATATTAAAACAAAAAAATTGAAGTTCTTATTATCATAATCCTTACTTCCAATCTTGATATTAGCTGCCTTCGAAAGGCTGGTGTGGCAGCAGCTGCTGTTGTGGCAATTCGAAGTTCTTCAGCTGCCAGCCGCAACTGATCTTGGCGTTCAGCATCATGAGGGGCAGAAGCACACAATCTAGCAGCCTCTACCATTCTGGCAGTAGCATCAGCCAATGCCTTGGCAGCAGCTAACAAGCGCCTTTGTACTTCAGAATCATCTTGCCTCTCTGCTTCCCCCTGTTTAAAAAAAAAACAGAAATAATTATCTCTCAATCCCATTTTATTCCACAAAGAAAATCTGCATACTATAAAATGAATATATAATCCAACTGAATTAATTAATCTAACATTAAAGCATTACCAATCCAAATACTTCGCTATAAGTCAGTAACAGTCTTAAATGTAAAGGTTGGATTAACAGTTTAGAATTAAAGAGTTCACCTTATATTAATTAAGCAATGAGGAAAGTTGTAGTTTAAGAGAAAGTTTTGGTACCAAAAAAATCCCACATCTGGGTTTAGCAGGTATTGTTAAGAGGCATCATTCAGATTTTATGCTGGACCCTTCTGGCCAGTATGGTCTGGTCAAATGCTCTACCCACTAGGCTACTAAATCATTATGGTTAGTTTTGAGTCCTATAATTATTCTGTTGATAATGTTGAAAAATATATGCAACCTACTCAGGGAAAATCCATTTGCAACATAATACTTCACTTCATTACAAACAACTTTATTTTACACTATATTTTATTTATATTCTATAGGAATTTGTTTGCTTGAAAACAAGCTTAAAACAATGAATTGTACTGATAAAACAAGTCAATTGAGCAGCATACTTGCTGGATAACCTTATGGTTGTTAATTTCATTCCTATCTTAATCAGAGTTGTTTGGTGATGTGTTGTATTTAGCATTATGCCATAATATAATACACAAAGAAACACTGGCTCACTTAAAACTCAACTACCGTAATACCAATATTATGCTTTACTAAAAATCTGCATGGATGAATCACTATCAAGAAGAGCTGGATTTCAGTCAAATTGAAATACTACATGGCACTGCAGAAAGAAAAAATCAGACAAATGGGGAGGTGCTCCTTCAGTTTGTTTCCACATGCATTCAAGATATTAGCATGACAAATTGGCAAAGGAATCAATGGAAAAATTGAATCTGTTAGAAAACTAATTTCAATTCAGAAAGAGCAAAATAATGAGAATTACTGTATCCTCTCTAAAGATAGTAGAGGAAAACATTAAATATAAGCAGATACAAGCTATTATTCATGGCATTTGTGGACTCGTGTGATATGTGGAGTAGAACAAGCCATTCAAACTACAGGAAAGAATTAATCTGGAATGGAAGACTCCAAAATTGAGATATATTTAATGTAGTTTGACAATAAAAATATATTTTGACTTAAAGTTAGAATTTATCTTGCATTAAAAGTTTTATTGACACCTCGCAAGAAGCTTATCTGTGCCAAGATTTAACCATGGACAATCACTTTCTTGGGAAATTTGTGGAACACTATGCTAAATATACATTATAAAGGATGGAATGACAATCTTTGATTGTTTAAAAGAAATAGGGTGCTATATTACATAGACCTGGCAAACAAAAGGCTGGATTCCCAATCAGGGTAATTGTTTTTCAATGGTAGTCAAACTTACACTTGAGTGAAAATTTGACAACTATCGTGAATGATCCTATTCATTTACCTATTATAAGAGAGCAGCTCATTCCAATGTTATTTAAGTTGTTCCTCTACTCTTGGTTTTTGCAATCAATATTCTAATGAATTAAGTGCACAGTGAGAATATATATAAGCTAATTACCTTTATTCCCTGGATCAGCTGAGCTGTCGCTTGTCCAAGAACTCTTGCCTGACGAACCATTTCTCCAGCATCACCAGATGAAGCAAACAAGCGATCAGTTGCAACCATTATTGTTTCAACAGTTCCTTCTGTCACACTCACTTCCTTACTAGAGATGGCATTGCGTTCCCTTGGTCCTTGCCTGGCAACAAAAGTTGTCACATTTTAATCCAGTAGAATTAGTAACATTCACACTTCAACTGTCTTCTAGAAGGATCAGTATTGAACTCCATGAATCATAGAGTAACCAACTATTGAGTGCTCGCTTCATTTATCCATACACTTTTTTCAACAGCTTTGGATATGTTGACCCAGGGTGAACCACTTTCATGGATTCATTGGTGCTCCATTTGATGGTAGAGCCACCACAATTATACAATTCGGCAATGTTGTTGGATCTTTGCCATAAACACTGATGAGACCGTGAAGAGCCTCCCTAGCAGAAAGCATAAGTGAAGGGTCTCTGCAACTTACTCTCATGGGTGGAGTAAATATTTAAAACAAGAAAGCAATAGAGGTGCATAAACCATGCTTTTTGGTAAACCATTATGTATTGTATGATTTTCATATTTTTTGCCCTTGGGTAATCTATGAATTCTTATTACATACATATGTGCCATTGTAAAATTATGCATTTGGTCTTAACCATAGTGATTCCTAGTGCTATCATTACTCAGAGCTAGTAAGATGACATATGATTCAAGAGACCAGAGAATTCAATCAGCAGTCTCTGCGGAGTGAGAGAGAGACAGGGTTTTTCCACTACTGCTACCATCACTATTTAAGAATGACTTATCTTGGAAAGTGTAAAAAGGAAAGAGGCATAATGTTGCCAAACCTGACCCTACAACTCAGATTAGGCTAATTTTGTTGATTAGGTCAGATGACGGTTGGCCGCTAAAACAAGTGAACTTGCACATAGTACCATCTGTTATGAGCAAAATTTAAATTTCACTCATTTCTCTACTCCTAGCACTGTATAGTTGGTTAATCTATGGTACAGATAAAAGTATACATGAGGCATATAAAATATAAAGCAGAAAACAATGATGAACCATTAGAATTAAACATAAAACAGCAAGTGTTGGATTACTGGAGATTTTCAATTACCTACTGTATATACTCGTCAGGTTTGAGGTTTTATAACCAAACTTTTGGGAAAAAAATTGAGGGTTGAACTATACATGAGGTTGAACTATAAACGAATATATACAGTAATTACAAAGACCTACACCATGATTTGTACGGAATAATTTCAAATAGACTCACTTAATATGGTTAAGAAGGTCATTAAGAGTACGAGTGACATCTGCTGCAGCGAGTGACAATTCTTGCAGCACATGCTCATCGTGTTCTGTAACTTCACCCTCCTCTCCTGGGCATGCCTCCTGGCAGACAGACACTAGACCTTCAACAGCACGAGCCACTTCTCTCACAGCTCCCATCAACTGCTGCTGGCATGCTGGACTATTTAAAGTAGGTGCAACCACCTATAAAAGTACAAATAAAGCAGCAATAGAGATGTGGAAATGTGGACCTAGATACAAATGAAATTTTAGCTTTATTTTAGAAATATATAATTGCAAATAGGCTTCAACATAGTTTGAAAGTGATGACCAAACCAAAAGTGATATAAAATGACACTAGTTCAGGAAAGCACATGAGTTCCCGACTAATCCAGATTGAAGTCATATACATGGATTTAAATATCTGTAAATACACAGTGTAAATTGTATTCAAATTGAATTTCCCTGCTAACTGCATAATATATTTATTCAGTTAATTAGACAGTTGTTTAATATATGGCACCTACATAGAAAACAGCTAGATGCCACTTAGAAGGAAAAAAAATATTTTTGAAATGGCAAATATAAAATAATTTCTAAATGGTGCTAATGTTAGAAGCAAAAATTTAAAAGTGACAACCTTTGCGCATGCAACTAGTTGAGATGTGGACAAGGCACACTGTGTGGCTGCTCCAATGACTTTGTTCTGCATGGCTTGGTCTGTGCCACTTCTTGTGGCTGCCACATTCTTTGCTTTTAGAACTAGTGCTGCAGTCGCATTTGCCACGGCCTTTGCCAGACCCAGGAGGATGTCCCCCATTCGTCGCCTTTCACCTTCTTCACCATCGTCACCATCAATTTCATCTTCACCCATTGTGCTCAAAACTTGTTGGGAAGCTTCACCCACCCTGCTGGCAGCATTCAGCAAATTTTGTCTTGGCTGAAATTCAAGTGAAATAAGACATTTTAAAAAAAGGTCATCTTTTAAAGCAAAGGTAATATACAGTGTAACCTTGATAAAACGAAACCTCATGGTCTACTTGTTATAATGTGTTTACCCTGCATATATAATTGATTTTTATGATTAAATTTCTTGGCAAGCAATTAACAGCAGTTTCAAAACTGATTCAGAGCATATTACTTACAAATAAACATTAATTAAAGCTTAGTTATCAGAATATAAAAAATTAATTAATGAAAATATTAACAACACCAAGTAGCTAATTGAACTGTGCAATATTATGGCTAAATACCAAGCTTGGTATGAGTGAATAAACAATAATGTGTAATCAAAAGCAATACAATTACATTAACTGGAAATAGCCCATGGTAATTGCCAAACCATAGTCTTTGAAGGTGCGAATGAATAAAAGAAATGATAATACAGCAATTCGAGATATGTAAGCATTAATTCTCAGTTAAAAGCTTCTAGTCTGATAATTAAACCTCTCCTTTCTTGGAGTTTGCATGCTAATGATATCTCCTTCCAGGGGTTCATATCAATCAGACAGTTGTTGTCACATTGCTTCAGTTTGTCCTCTTATCTTTCATTAACAAAAGCTTTCCAATTAGTTCTATTGTGCTTATTGAAGAGTTACAATAAGTAAAATATTATTTAATCTTGGAGAATAAATACAATTTTCTGTAGAATGCAAATTCTGTATATTGATATTTTCCATTCTGTAAAATAGCATTCCACAAGTCTTGACATCAACAATCTTTCACATCAAGAAAAATATATTGCATTGATATTGGAACAGAAGATGGAAGTCCTATGAATAATTCAGATATTTTTATTGAAAGAAACAGGATTTTTGAAAAGTTTTATAATATTGAGAAACAAATAGAACAAGAACCTCACAAAGAAACAAAATTAACAATTAAAATATGATAGTAGGTTCATTTATGAATAGTTTATGCCTAATAAAATAGCTTGTGAATTAGCAAACCACCTATAGTGGAGAAGGGACTAAGTGTTGTCTAATTATTTAAAAACATATTATTGCTATACTTAAAAAATTTGGGCTCTGAAAAAACATAAGTTTTGCACAATGTGTTGCAACAATGGTGCAGACTTTCTTTTAGAATGATTTATTTTATATTTTAATTGAATTAAATAAAAATAATCAATGCTTAGTTGCTAACATTATTATCACTGTATTAAAATATAAGGTGTGTGGTTCTGAGCAATATGCTTAATAATTTAACATTTGCCAGTTTTTAAAAGCTTATTTTACCCCCTGAAATTAGACAAACCTTTATTGAACCAAAAATATCCACATAAGGAAGGATGCAATTGCTTGGAAATAGTTGTAAATTCAAAAGGCTTGGAAAAAGTTATGAAATTCTGTCATCCTCAGTGAAACTAATTAAGAGACATGTTGAATAATATCATATGAGATCCTAACCTCTTTGGCTTCAGGTTCTGTAGCCTTTAGCATATCACTAAAAGCTGTGCACAGTTTACGAGCAGCATCCAGGAGTCGATCTCCTGAGGAATCATCTTCCATAAGTGCAGCAATCATACGAACACCTCTTGTCATTTCAGGTAAGTTGGTAGTAATGGTACTGATTGCTGCACCAACAGCAGTATGGTCTACTTCTTCCACAGGCCCTAAAATCAAGAATTAAAATTATGCATGCTAAAAATATTGAGAAAAATCTGGCTACAATGTATCACAGTAAAATTCAAGTTTTTAAGAGTCATTTTGCACAGCAAGAGCAAATTTTATAAAATTATCCTGTTAAATATAAGGAAAAATTAAACAAAATTATACCTTGGAAATTTAGAGAAGAGCTAAGCAGAATGCTACAAAAAACTTGTGCTTTTGAAATGAGTTTTAAATATAAAACTAACATGCTGAATCAGCAACTTGCTAATTTTACAGAGTTTTAAGAAGAAACATTTTCATCAGGACAATGCCGAAATTTATAAAATTGGTATTTATTGGTGAATGAAAGTATGAACATTACATGATTTAACATATATAGCCAGGTTAAAAATATGATTTAGATTTGCACTCAAAGATGGTAATAGAACATTAATATGGACATTTTCATGACCTACTTACTAAGGAAATAGGTACTTGTAAATAAATATTTTTTGGAGCACTTGACAAAATTCTTTTATCATTAATTATTTTGGAATGAAAACAAAAACTTCACTTCTCTTATCTCTACTGATTGAAACAAAATATGAGAAACAAATCATACTTTTTTGCAAGCATCCCAACTGTACCTGATGTTAAGGTAACAACTTGAGCTGTAGCAGCATTCATTGCAGCAATTTGAGAGCTCACATTCTGCTTGTTGGTATCTAAAGTTGTTTCCTTCCATTTCAATGAAGTCTGTAACATAATAAAAGAACTGTCAAATTGAACATCTAAATGCAATAGGAACATCTAATTTATAGAATGTTTAATGGCTAATTGATTAAATGTCATATAATATAATAATATACTCGATTCAAATGAGGAAAGTATGTATATATAAAGGCAAAAATTGTAAGTTAAACACTGAAAACATTTTTTTTTAATTTTTGGTGGTACAACCAGTCTTTAGTGAAAGATTAAGATGGGAGCTAGATTTGGTTAATTGGGGTGTACATAATAAACATATAATTAGTTAATTCATTGATTGAATTTTAAATTTAAAAATAAGTTACATATTTTCTATCCACATATTTCAATTACTTACAAAAATCCACAAATTCCTATCAGAACACAATTTGGTAAGATGCCAAAATGATGTCAGCGTCAAAGTAAAATTTATTTTAATAACTGAATGCATATTTTAGTCAAACTAATCTCATTAACAAAAGGAAAACTGCCTTAATCTGAAGCCGAAAGTGATGAGGATTTGGCAACTATATTTATACATAACTATATTGTGAACATTTAAATTTAAGCTTTTGCAGTGGATGCATCTATGTTGCAAAACAAAAATAACTGAAAATGTATTTTTATAACATTTGCATTGGATGCTTTTCAAGGTTATCATTTTTTCTAATGATAAAAAATGGAACCCACCAATTTCATAAAATCTCTAAATTATAAAATCAGGGTTGCTACAGACCTGGAATTCTAAAATTTCAAGGTCTTTTTAGGTTTTCAAGGCCAAAATTTTCATTTTCCAAGTGAAAATAATCCATTATCCAGCAAACATGAATTAACAAAGATGAAAAAACCTGTACCGTAGGATAAAACTCATGCAAGCTGTACTCTGATAAAAAATTTGAATGAATGAGTAAATTAAAATAAGAAAAACAGGAGGGTACATTTTATTTAAAAAATATATGTTGCTTAACTGGTTAAAGGAATTAGCTAGAAATTGAGTAGACTAGGTATGTTTCAACACCGGTCAAAGCAAATGATTTTTTTGCTATCAAATGTTTGCACTTTTTGTTCACAGCCATGCACTAATTTATTCTCAAATGTTTCAAGTTCAATACAATGTGCTTTGGACATTTAAGGGAATTTTAACACCCATAATGCTTAGAGTTGAAGTTGAATTTTTCTTGGGATTGCCTTGAAATGATGATCAAAGCCTCCCAAATATGTGCTTCAATTCTCTCTTTCCCTTCAGCTGTTTAGGGCCTGAACCAATACCCTATCTAAATGTATATATCCTATAATCCTGGGAGACGAGTCTATAGTTTTACCACTAAAAAATATTTTACTAATATGAAAGAAGAAACAACCAATTTATGGAATGAAACTTGCGAAAATACATTAGGTACTCATTTTAAGCTGAGATTTCAGCTCACTAAGACCAATATTGTAAAATATAACTCACTGGATCTGATCCAAGTTCAGGTATTTCTGCCTTGGTAGTAAGTTCCTTCTCCGCAATTGAGATTGCACCTTGTCCGGCATTAATGGTACTCAGGAGAGCTCTCTGTGGTTCACTCAAAACACTTGTAACCTTTGATTGTTGCACCTGTGAATCATGCATTAGATATTACATTAGGAATGAAATCTGAAGGTTTTAGCAAGGAAAGATTAATACAGTGCACTCAATATATTGCTGGTGCTTTTCACCTTGGCTACAACATAAACTGGCCTACTTCAAGCAGCAGAATATTGATGAACAAGACAAAAAAATTTTGAGGATGGAAAAAGTAACAAATGCTTTAAATTTAAATCCCATCATAAAATATTGATTACTATAATTCTTCTTAAATTTAACAACAAAATTTTATTAGGATTTCATCAGAGAATAAGATTAAGGATGAATGAAATATTAAAATTTCAATCAACTTTAATAACGATTGCCAAAGGTACTGCTGATATGAATGCACGTGAGAGCTCTGTAAGATTATTTTCTATGATAGAAGAATTTAAAATAACCACAAAAACAAGGTAACCTAAATCATGCCAAAATAGAACAACAAAAAGTTTAACATTAATAAAAGAAATGGATGGTGAGCAAGCAAACATAAACTTGAAAGAAAAATTGAAACACACAAAAAGAATTTAGCCTGCCCTGATGATAGAAATGAGACAAAAATTAACGAACATCAAGAATCTAAAAAAATCTACATCCCAACTACTTACTAACTGCTTTGGTTTCAAAGTATCCCACCAAAGCATACAGAACCAGCAAAAACGTTATGTACCTACTCTGATCCCCAGATATCCATCTAAAGTAAGCATGGAATGAAAGGGAAGAAATCCCAGAGGGAATGCAACACAATTAGATATCAAAATGACATTACTCTAAACTGAAGACGAAAAAAATTACTTTGAGACTCATTAGTCACAGATTGATTCTTAAAAATAAAAAATGATTTCTTAAAAATGAATCCTAGATAATACTTGCTAATAAATGGTAATCTTTCAGAATAGAAATTCAATACTCGGTACATACAAGTATAATTTATTTAAATAATTATCACAAGGTTATTCAGAAAAAAATTAAATGATTAAGTTTTATCATTTCAATGACATCATATGCTTTCAATATTGTTAAACAAGTTAGTTAGTATACATCTAGGATAACGTAATGAGTATTTGATGTCTGTACATTTGACATTAACCATAAATGGAAACAATTTGTCCATAAAGCTTCACAACTATGCTAAAATATTTCTACAAGCTATGATGTGTGCACAAGATTATATACATGAATTTTCCATAAAACAACTGCAGACTACAAAGCAAAAATGTACACTGAGGCATTATTTAATGCATTGAGAGTAAATAAAAAAAATTAAATATGTGGTACAATAATGAATTTATAAGAAATTGAAGCATTAATTGATGATAGATTGCTGATATACCACTTCTCTAGGACAGATTAATACAATTTTTTTACTCTGATAAGCTAAAACACATACAATTTGAATTTAGATATAACAAATTAATTCAGACAAATCAAAGATAAAAATCTCTCAATGCAGGTTGCTTTTATGCAATTAATTCAGCATCAGCATTTTAATGTATAATTGAGTGCACAGGGTTTCATTTTCTGCAAATACATATGTTTAATTATACATATATATTAATATATATATAAAAGTTTTATAATAGAAATAATAAAGCATGATCTTACCATGGGTGGGGTGTGGGCAATGTTAGCCTGACCACTGACTGTGGTGTACTGAGCCAACCCCATGTGCCCCGTGCCGTAGGTTCTTGCCCCTGAAAGAGGCAATTGATGGCCAGAAAGCAGCCACCAATTTTTCATGCAAAAACAATCTCCAAATATTTATGAAAAATTTTTCGAGAACCCTGTAACTCATATAAGGTCACAAAATGATGCTAAAGCACAAATATAATTTATAAAGGCCAAAACTTAAAAACTTTTAATAATAATGGCTTTGCAGAATGAGAAACTTTTAAAGACTATTTTTTCTTTGTCTCCTTGGGTATTATATGATGGATTAAAAATATTAAGGGTGAAATTGTGAAATATTTTCGTCCAACACTGAAGGCCCAGTGTTACATAAAACACAAGATGGCATGATTAGGGTATTTCCTTCCAGAAAAGTTTAAAAAAATATAACGAATAGGCAGGTAGCATGCACAGAATAATTGGCACGGAAAAGTAATTATTGATATAAAAAAAAGGAAAGGCTATAGAAGATAGGACACATATTTAATAACGAAATTGAATAATGTGGGGGTTATGCAATTTCAATTCTTGCATATTCTAGAAGGATTTTATAGTAATAAACAATATATTTTTGTGTATCAATAAATACTTCAGTAAAAAAATTAAATTAAGAGGAAATGGAAGTAAAGAGATTGGAAGAGTGGAAATTAAGAGATCATACACAATGATATCTGGCTATCATACTATAGAGTTGTGGGAATGAGATACCAAACATTTCACAACAATTTTACAAAAATCAATATTGCTTAGAGGGGATATGTACACCTTATTTGGCCAACTAATTATTTGTGTTCAAGCAAATAGCCAAAAAATCATAAACATGCATCATAATGTGACCCAAATAACATGCTTTAATGAAATAAATGATAATTGTCCAATGGCAAAAATATTTTTATAATTTAAAAAGCCAATCTATAAAAGAAATAATTTAATATTCAGTACATTCAAACATGACATCTAATAATTAAAGAGGATGAAATCTTATTTATAAATATGTATTTACAAAATTATAGTTTGTCTTTATAGTAATGTGCCTCAGCTTCCGTATGAAACTTGTGACGGTAGGCAAAAATGAGAACTAATAATTGGCATGTTTTGCTCAAATTAAAATTTTGCAGTAAAAAGCATTGATATCCAACAGTTTTAATTTGAATCCACAATTTTTAAAGAAAATAGAACCAGTAGAACAATAGAATAGAAAAAAAATATAAAAAAGAGGTTAAGTCTCACCATCGGCTCCAGCTCTCATAACTGCAGGCTTAGCCACTGATTCTGTATTAACTTTCTCCATTTTGGAAGCAGTTTCATGCTGGAGAATAGTAGCCCTATAATATTAAATTTCAATAATTATGGAGTCCTCTATTACATAATAAGAAACTATTGTAATATTGCATGCACTTACTTCAATGGAGAAACACTATCTTCAACCATTGTAGAGCCTTCATCACCTTCAATGCCAAAATGATCTTTAGATTTTTTCTGAAAAGAAAAACACAAATCATTTAAAAGTTACAAATTGAAAAAAATTAAGAGCCCTTCGGACACATTAACTGCATAGGACGTATTTTACATAATAACTGGAACCATGGTTTACTAAGATACAAATCCACAAATATGAATCTTAATTTCTTGTAAATGATACATTTTTCGATACTTGGAAACTCAGATATTCCCTATTCACAAATCAGGGTCAAAATCAACCATTAGAAATTACTGACCCCTTGTAACCATCTTCTTAACACCAAAATTACTTGAATCCATATTAGTAAAAAAATAATTACTTCAAAAATGTAATTTCTCTTGAACAATATGAATATGTATTTATCTGGTAGATCATCTGCTAAAAATCTACTTCCTTATTGTATCTATATAGGGATCTCTTTGAGTCACATGGGTTTAAGTTAAGTTAAGAGCCATTTTGAAAATAAACTATATTATTTCTAGAATATTTTCTACTCCTACTGGAGTGCCCCATGAATCACATTGAGGACGTATACTTTTCATTCTTTTAGTTAACAAATTTACATCAATCTTTCTAATAAGGTATATTTTTTGTTACACACTGATTATCCAAATATCTTCTGCCCAGTAAAATCCTACCATGACACAGCTATTCTTCAAAATAATATCAACACTTTTGTCAATTGGCTTAAAAAATAATGCTTGGAATCAAATACCTCTTAAATACTTGGGTAATGCCTTGTACCATGAAGCATTATTTACCTTCTTCAGAATGATGTCAATATATCCAGAAATCAGCTGAAGGATTTGCTCAGCTTCAGTTGTCTGAACTGAATAATACTGATCAGAGTAATCCCCAAAGTCAAGAGTAAATGTGTTTGGTGAGGCTCCCCAACGACGCACTGTAGTAAGAGGCCATGTTTTCAGAATTTCCTTCGTTCGTTCATCAAGACGTAGAACTGAGTCCTTTGTCACTCCAAGCAGGCGAGGAACAAGCTTATTTTTCCCTTTCATTTTTTCCTGAAAGTTATAAAAGATCATATCATGATTCAACTATTGAGAGATACAAAAGAAAATTTAATGATAAAATATTCAATGATTAAATCTATTCTTTCATCCAAACAATTTTCATGAAATCAGAAAAAAAGATCCACAACTTTAAAATACCTTCACTAGAAAAAATGTTACTCCATAGGTTTTGAGTGATCTGGCAGTCTTGGTATAAAGTACTTTGGCATCAAGTTCCGATAGCCCTAAATTTTTCTTATGCTCAGCAAACACTTTTTTTTCAATCCCCTTTACTTTTACATACGATTGTGGTAGAAATTCCTTCAAGCTGTAAAGAAATTACAAAAAGAATACTTTGAGAATAGTGTATAATAATTTAATACTGCGTGTTTTTCCTTGATATTTGTTTAGTTCATTTTCAATGTTTTTTGTGGCATAAAGCCCACTAAAAGATTCAAAATTATATTCCACTTACTCTAAAAATCCAGGTCGGTGCTTGTTTTCATTATAATCTCCGAATTGTATTTGACATTGGATTCCAGCAAACTGGCAAGCTTTATCTTGAGTCACAGGATGTGTACCATCAACTATAGCATCACGAGCTTGCACATAAAGCAAACCTAGCTGTACAGGATCCCGAGAATCAATGTTTTGATCAGAAAAGAAGAATTTTCGGCGAAGAAGAACAGTCTCACTTTCATCAACGCCTTGCTCTCTTAGTGTTTTTGATGGATCAATCCAATTAACTGTAAAATGCATTTAATAATTAATTTTACATGATTATCAAATTCACTCTTGATTTATAATGAATTAAGAATTTTGGGAAAGGATCATTTCAAGTGTGATAAATATTATCCCATTAAAGTAATTGAAAATAATAAAAAAACTATGACTGAAAGATGAACTAATGATAAATCAATGATTTTTTAGATGGATACAGATATTTATGAGAAATACATATTTAATAGATGAAAAACAAATTAAAACAGGATATGCATGTGGCCTTAACAAATGATGCATACCAAATGTTTAGCTTTGCATGGCAATGCATATTAAATTATGGAGTTTATTTATTATTTCTTTATCATGAAATATCAACTGAGTCACATTATCAAAGTTAAAATTATCTACTAACCAAAATTCAAACAAATAACTCAAGAAAGTAATCAACACCAAAAGTATGTAGGTATTTAACCTCTTAATAATAACCTTTAAATGAGACTTTAATGGATACCAAAATAGACAATTTTATGGGATTATTCCCATAAGCATCATACAAAACTGATGTAAGAAAGTAATCAGTTCTATTAAGCTTCATAAGAACAGATCTGGGTGTTATTTATCAGAATAACTAACCTTCATCATCAGTCTTCAGCTTTTTCCTCAATTGTTCCATCTTGGCATCACGCTCCTTTTCCTCTTTTCTTCGCTTTAATGTCAATGTTCCAAAATTGTGTCCTTTATTCTCATTTTCTTCCTCTTCTAGAGTTTCTCGAACGAGACTGTATTCATCATGATTTGTAATTCCTGTTCATGCAGAATACAAAGAATGAATACTTTTACCTTAGAAATATTTTTGTGCCAAATGATTAGTAATAAATCACTGACCTATCTTTGTACATATAACCACCATCAGGTTTGCCACAGGCTGACTGTCATCCACCATTAGTGTCTTGAGCATGCCATCCAACATCCTTACTCGTAATGTCCTTAGTTTTTTACGATATTCCAGAAGATCCTGAAATAAAAAATGTTTTTGATAAATTAATACACTATACACACAGTTTTGCATTAAATGATAAACATTCAACAAAAGCTTTTTCTTATCTAAATATTTAATCATTAGGTAGGTACTGCTGAACACTTATAATTTTGAATATCCTCAGCAGGTTTTACACAGAAAAAAGATTGGTACCATCCATTTAATTGCAACATCCTAAAATCAAACCAAACGTATACATACCCCAGTTCTCAAAATGTAGTACTCCAAGTTTCTTCCAGGTTCAAGCCAAACCCCTTTCTTGTCATCTTCATCAGCCAAGAAAAGGCCATAGTCTTTTGCTAAAAGAGAATTAGAGAAATTATTTTATAACTGATTTTCATGATTAGTTCAAGGTGGATCAAAACACACCAATTAAAAATTAATTAATTGGAAGCACTGTAACATGCTCTGTCTGCTATAATGTCAAATAACCCACCATAAAAAGATTGTAGGTGAAAATGAGAATAGGACTTCATTCCAAGACCTTCTCACTGTCACCTGGATGCTAAAATTCTGAAGACTCTTTTCTCCTCTTCCAAGTATACTCTAAGAGTGGAACTTAAGCATATTGGCTTTGGGTCTTGAACTCAACAACATTTTTAAAAATTTAATTTTTCATTAGTCTACCTATTTAATTTCACTTGGCTATTGGGGCAATGTACCAAAAATACTAGTGATTTGAGGGAATTAAATGACAGCTTATGTGAAATGTGCTGTATTAAATTTTAGAAATAAGTTTTAAATATATAAAAATTTCTGATTTGGAAAATTACCATTACTAAAATTTATAATTCAATTAAAAAATATGCATTCATTACAAGGTACAGAAATGTATTCATTATAACATTTATTATCCCTTCTACTAAAATTGAAGGGCTGAACAACTCTCCCATTTTGATTTATTTATTATTATATCATTACAGGCATTTATATCTCACATAAAATAAATATTCTTGTCTTAATATGCCAATCGTATAGGGACAATAGTTCCAGAGACATTAAATAGTCAATAAGAAATATAAATAAGAGAACCAATATGTAATTGTACTTTCAAATTTAATTTTTTTTAGCCATAATTGATGACATTTTACTTTTAATAATCTACAGTTAACAACAACATTCATAGGAACTTTTTTTGCAGTGAATGAAGCATTAGCCTCTTTGCACTATTGCATATTCTATCATTAAAGTAATGGAAATAAAGCACATCTTGAGAATCCAAACATTTTTTTCCATAAATTGACCAATAGTCCTCAAATTATTGACAGAGTTTATCCAAAAGGAATTACATTTTTACCAGTTTACTCTGCAACAAGATGTAAACGACTTAATTATTCTGCAAACATTTTTATTAATCAGTAATTCCAATAGATAAAGGGAATAAGAGTTACAACAGGAGAAATAAAAAATACAGAAACTCAGAAAACTCTCTGGTACTCAAAAAGTAGTGAGGCACAAGAGTAAGCTATAAGAGCAGTTTTAATAATTTCTCATTTTTCACATTGCCATTAAATTACCTAACACAACTTGACAGTTAAGGGAATGAGTTTGGAAGAATATGAAGAGTGATTCCAATAAATAAGATGAATCATTGTAAAAAAAAGAGGGAGAAAAATATACAGCAAAAACTAATGATAAATAATGCATAAATAAATACACTTACGTTGTCCAAGGTTAGCTTCTGAGATTTTTTCTCGAATTATACGACATGCATCAAAAACTGATGTGGATGGGTCAAACTGCATTGTCTTGGTGACATCCCGCTCAACAATGCTGATACGCAGCGATAGTGTAGCCATCTTCCAACTTCTTCTTCTCTTTTCACAAAAGCTCTTAGGTGGTTCGTGCACGACTCCCTAAAATAAAAAGAAAATTAACATATTTTATTATTATTGGGTTACAATTGAGGAATTCTAGCAACAAAAGTATCATATTAGAACTCAATATTTATAGATGACATTTGGCACCACACAAATTCAATATTTTTATCCTATATATAGGTAATTAATTTTCTTACTTAGGTAAAATAGATCTTAGTACACCATTTTCATAAATAAGGTTTTAGAAAGAGTTACAATTGGTATTGCAGAAAGTTTAAGTTGTGAGAGTTTCCCCCCAGAAATATTTAGCATTTCATATCATTTTTATGCCAATTAATAAAATTCCATTGTTGATAATGAGGGCCCTAATACCATTTTCACATCCTAGACAAGGAAATATTCCGTTATTCAACTATGGAGCACATAGTGAATGCTATATTATTAAGAAATTAATAGTAGATACTTTTGAATTAGAAATAGCATTAAATTAGAGTATTTTTCTGAATTACAGTTCGATATACCTTATAGATTTTCATCTCTTACATAGGTATGTAACACTTATTTATATTTCCTTGTGCCAACATCATAGTTAAAAACGTTTTTAAAGAATGAATTTTTGAACTATAGAACTTCTTAAATCGTTTGTATGAAAGAACATGGTTCAAATTTGGTCATAGATTCACACAAATTGTATTACTTTTACATGAAAAAATCTAGAATATATGCTGTAATATCTTTAGGCCAGGTAATTAAATTTTTAGTAAGCCTGAACTCAAAATTCACCTAAAAAATAAATACCTATGTATAATTCACAAGACAATTTTAATTGACTTTATATGCTCAGTGTTTCATACCTATTAGAAGATTCAGAAAAAATATCAGCAACAGCCCCATCACAGTACTTACTCCTTTCTTTTAACAATTTCGGAGATATAGAATGGTATGCTGTAGTTGTTAATGAATTTTTCGATTTTAAATGACTGTAACATGGTGCCAAATGCCACAGATAGATGAGACCCATAAAATTGACTTAACAGATAATTCAGAAGTGACTGATGTTGGAAATTGACATGGAATCAATTTCAAGAACACTTCCAAGTATCAATGCAGTTAATTGTGCTCAGAGACCTACAAGAATCAGTGCACATTGCCAAAACTAATTGCCACTAGGAAAACAGGTAATACCATGAAAAACTGATGGAATTATAGCTGACAAACAAAGGAAACTCCTACACTTAAATGGATGCCAGCATTATGTACAGTTACTGTCCCATGAGACCCATGAAGGCAGAAGAGTCTGCACCCACTCCCTCCATCCAATGCTCATTCCCCCAACATCACATCACCCCTATCACTGAACCTGTAATACATATAACATAAGTAACACTATATTAAATTATAATCCTGATATCACCGCATACATCAGGAAGTCCAGGAAATAACTAAGTAATTCCTGATGATTTGGCTGAATTTAACCCCCCCAGTAGTATTTCAAAATCTCAGAGAATTCTGACTAAAGCCACTAACAACATTACTATGCATATGAACCTACAGAGTTTTTGTGCGACAATAAAACACAAAAATGCTATTAAACTATTTTCAATATTACACTTAAAAAAATCCACCATTACTTTTAGTGATGTGGATATCGAGTATATTGAGTACATTGGGAGGGTAGTAATAATAATATGCAAATATTTGTCCAGCTATTTGTTTGTACAAATATGGGACACACAAAAAAAATTATCTCAAT
>LYUA01000969.1:16588-41406 GCA_002093875.1 Calopteryx splendens | reverse complement strand
TGACATGAGGCCGCGACCCTGCACCAAAACAAAGGACGATAATCAGTGAAAGAATGGGACGAGGCGATCAGCACCAATACTTGAGGACAGTGGACGAGGGAAAAGTGGGGGCCGACATGACACAAAGCCAAAAGCTACGATTATAGACCACGACCTTCAACGGAGAGTAAATGATGACCGACGCAAATGCCAAGTTTCATGGAAGGATACTGAAACGATACCGGGGAGCCGGTAAATATCACATTAAAACTGGGCTACAGGAAAGGGACAATGAAGAGATGTGAGCGGATCATCACGGGTGGAAAACAATTTCTACTAGTCGATGTGAGATTGACTTAAAAACGCTTGTGTACTTGTACGAGTAACGAATTGATGTCGGTGACTTATGGCATCTGGATTAATCAACACGTCTTAACAATCAAAGGACAATATAATTTTCGAGTGCCAAAGAAATATTTACCTTTTATTCTTTGGGCGGCAGGATATGATATTATGTATATGATTTGGTTTATGATTTTATATGATTAAATATTTGTTTGCCGTGGTAGCCTAGTGGGTTGTCTTCGGCAACTAGCGGAAGGGGGCATAGGTTCAGCCTATTTCTGTTACGCATGATGAATTTCATGGCTCCTGTGGCTCGACTATTTTTTTATCTAGTAAACAAAAAAGATTGGCTCACGGCAATCACTAAAGCTTTGTTGGGCGTCTTTATTTGGTCTCAAGTTAAGGTTTCGTGCTGAGACATTCTTTTAACGAGAGGAATTAGTTTTCTGCGGCCATTAATTTATTGAGTAGATTTAGTCGAGAAATACTGAGGTATCAATTACAATATCAGAGTATCATGTAGAGTAACAAGTGAATAAATTTAAGACAGAAATTTACTTAAAAAACTGTTGAATTTTGACATAAATAATTGATGACCACTTTCAGCAGACTTAAATGAATTCAGAGGACACAATGAAAACGTCCAACGTTCGAAAACCTAATCAATGGCATATGGTTATTGCGGTGGAAAAAATTACTTCTACTAATGATTTTGCCTAAAAGAAATACTTATTCACACACTTGAGGTGTACTATATTACATATAGGTAGGTATGACCTAGTAACTGTGGCACATCTCACTTAAAGCATGAAATAATACATCCAACACTACCAGAATTTGATGCTTAAGCTTCCAAATTGTTTTGGGTATATAAAACTAACAAAAAAGAATTTTCACAAAAGTATTGGAGCACAACGGACAGTATTTAGTGATATCAAGTGTCTAACATCTCACCCTAACTTATGAAACCAATATTACGACTGAATAGAGAAAACTCAACAGTGTCTTGAAGCATTTCAACCAAGTCAATGATATCACAGAATAAACAATATATTCCCGAAAAATTGGCTACTAAATGTTCGCAACAGAGTTGTATATAAAGTTCGACTCAGTAAATACAAGGAAATCACCATGGCTACCGGTGAAAGAAATTACTACTCCGGACGGAAGAGGAGGGCAAGGAAGGTAACCTCAGGCTGGGTTATATTTTCCAAAGATGGTCCTAATGAATAATGTATCGATCACAGGCTACTTCCATGTCATGGAATTTCTTGATAAGTAAAACGGTGGAGACAAATTAGTGTTTCCTTAAGAGGCAACTTAATCTTCGAATGCAGTTTTGGAAACTGCTGAACATTTTAAAAGGGGTAAATGTCCATCCACATACACAAGCAGCTAAAGATGAGAATCCAGAAAATTGTAAAAACTGGAGGCTGAATAAAAATTAAATCGATTTATTCACCTTTTTAACGCTTTCAAGCACATACTGGAACAGCAATAATATTGGTAGAATTTCATAAGGGGATAGCAATCAAGGGGATTGCATGTAGCTGACAGCACACAAAACTGAATCCGTCATTTCACAATTTTCAGCGAAACCACGCGGAAACCTATTACGACACCCTAGCCTAAGATATAGCCTATGTTAGCATTTAACCCATTTCACTTTGCTGACAATTATTACATTCGTTCAGTGAGAATCCAAATTGTAATAAAAGCAGTCGAGATTAAACAAATAGTACTATAAAGCATTTTCAGGATTATACTGACTACTTATTTCACCCTCAAATCCAGACGAATACCATCCCATTATTTGGCGAAAGACTTCAGGGATATCCTGATTAACTTACACAGCAGCGGTTGGGAGAGGACCAGTAAAAAGCACTGGGAAAAAAGTACCGAAAAGGAAGTTCTCGTCCAAACACCGTATATAACAGAGTTAAATAATTTAATTACTACTCTTAATTACAATTTATTAACGCAGAGGTGTTCGATATAACGGTGAACATTTTGTACGGAGTTCCACTGTATCCGAATAAATGAAAAAATAAGAGTTCCCCGAATAAGCGCGTGGGGAGACAGGGAGGGATTGTGGAGGGAGGGCGAGCACGTGGGAAGGCCTGGGAGACCGGACAACTTCCATTTAAAAGCATGGGAGAGTTCCTGCACACGCCTTAAATATATATATATATACACACACACCTCCAGCCCACGCATTTTCTCGGCCATAAAACTTCTCCTTCGTTCTTTAAAGAGCTGAGCCCTTGACTGGTCTCGTCTGCTTCGCATTAGACAAGGAAAAGGAACAACAGCATATCCGTCGACTCAACTCTGGCAAGTATGGAATCCTAAAGCCAAAACATAGAAGCAAGCCAAGTAGCCATTCCCACGATATATTCTACATACAAGAAATTTCTCTCCCTCTACCAACCAAGCCTTATAGGCGGAAAGCAAAAGCACGCCTCCGGGCCCCATTACGTCACTTGGCACCGATCTCTCCCTCTCTCCTCCGCGAACATGATGGCACCATCCGAAGTTACGTCGCGGCTGCTTTCTGAGGTTTCGACGACTATCCGCGGCGAATATTTACTCCGGCGCTTCAAACGACCAAGTTGTTCTCGTGTGATCGACGTTGCTCTGCCATTCAACGAACACAATGCAACTTCAGCAGAATTTAATTGAAGAACGAGTGCATCACGTCTTCTAAATCTCGAACATCGGTAGTTCCAATCGATGGGGTAAAGCGAAAAAACTATTCATTCCCATTATTTCGTTATTTTATATATGAACATTGCGATGTGAATGTCATGGAATATTAGACATGATGAATTTTGCATTTCGACTCGGAGTATCAAAATCACGTTATCGTCGAAACCTCGAATATTACTCGTATCAGTCGCATTTAGTCGACAGATGTTCGCAAGGACGACCGCGCACACGCACTGACGTACGCTTTTGGGACAACACCGAAGACAGAAGGAGAACTAAGAGGAGGAAAGGCATTTTAACTAAAGGGCCCACTACGGTTTAAAACTCCCGATCACAACTTCAGTAGAAGACAATGACAAACACCTAATTCTGAATTGTGTGGGTTCCATTTTGTTGAAACTGGAATGTGAACCCAATACTGTCGTAAGTGGGTTCTATTTCTACTACTACTGACATGAACACAATGTTACGATAGTACGGATTTTTCGCTCAAGTGAGGAAATTTACCTAGTAACCTATCTGAAGCTCAAATTAGATATAATAATTACTTCCATCAATTATTGTAAAAGATAAAGGACACAAAAAGTCATTCCTTCAAGATACTTAACATCTAGGGATAGGAATACACGACAGAGGTACTACATTTTCCCCGAAAAATGAAGGCACTTATTGAGCTACTGCTATAAAATACAGCTCCCAAAGAAACGGAGCTGTGGAGTAACGCGTTTGATTGACTTTACACATTAAACCAAAATGTACACTAATGGAATTCGAAAATTCTCAATAGAGCAATGGACGTAAACGCGATCATAAGGCCAGCTCTTTAAATATTAGATATTTACCAATGAAATTCTACACACCAACGAAGCTAAGGCATGGATATCGTGGAGCAAATCACAGTACACCGCTTTTGTAGCTATGCCCATTTTTAAACAATCCTCAAGGAGTGCGCTCCTCCATTACGCCAACGGGGCATGAGGAATCTCAAACGAGAGGAATGAATAGCCTGGGGGAAGAGGTCTGTGTGGGCACTCCAGACTGCGCGAAGTTGTCATAGGCCTTTGGGAGCAGAGTGGTGGGAGAAGGGGGGGGGGGCGAGGAGACGGGAAGATACCTCTGACAACTCCCCATAACCCTTCCACAACCCCAGCCCTGCTGCCAATCCTATACTCTGCGCTCAACTCCATAACCCTGCCCCCCTTCCTTATGCCCTCCATCTCGTGACAACCAACTCCCTACTCATCCCAAGCGCCACCCAACGAGCAAAGAATAAGACGACCAACTCCCTTCGTGATGGACGCCATGTAATTCCCTCTCCTCCGCACACAAGATGTGTTCTGACCAGTAGGCAGCTATTATGAGTAAGGGTAACTGCCGTTCCTCTTAATGGGGACTTCTTTTTTAAAGGTCATTGTGCCCAACGCAGCATAGCAACGTCGACCACTTGACTGTAGGGAAATACGAGAACAATCCCGGACTTCTACACCACGGTTACCGCTGGAGTAACGAATTAACTATTAAGAACGGAGGTATTGCTGCCGATGGGTAAAATTACTTACCAACGTCTTCACCATTTCGGTATGTTACAGAGCCTGTGGCATTGTCCGTCGAAGAATAATCCCATCTGAGCACCCAAGTTACCTTTCGCAAAAACTTAATCGACCTCTTCTCTTAAACACAATTTACCCTCCCAAAGATGGTCAGTTTCTAAAACATAACTCCATGCACATACACTTGAAACTACTCAGCTCCAAAACCTAAAGAAAAAACAGAATGATGCGGAATGAAAACTATGAGAGATAAGATGGATACCACAGGACAAAACATCCAAACAGAATAGTTACAAAACATCAGCGGTAGTACGAGTAGCAAAGAGAAGAATGAAAAGCTGTTGAGTCACTGATTTTTAAGTAAACGATGACAGCTATCAAAAGCTTCTTCGTTAAACCAAACATTTTGACTTTTTTCCACTGGTTAATATTATGACGTTTCATCTGCAATGACAAAAGCTATATTGAGAGTTTTTTCCCCCGCCATAAGTCATATTGGAAGTAAAGTTTGAAAGTGAAACTTATTAGTGCAATAATGCATCCACCACTTGAATTTAAGAATGGGGTATTAGTAGTAGGCGCCATCTTTCACACAAGAGCTGCAGAATAATACACCAAGCGACATATAACAAAGTAATATGATTCAAAAAATTGATTAAAGCGATGCTACTACACTGAGAGGTTTTTGAAGAACTAAATGAATCATTATCTTAACTTCTATCCAAATATATCATGAAGACCACTAACGACAATCTCAAATATGACTGCCTATTTAAAGAAATAGTGATGAAGTTAACACAATGAAATGCATACAGCATTGGAATGCAAAGTCAGGATAATGTTAGGGAAAGTTGAGATCAATAATTGCTTCCCAAGACTCCTATCTCATAAACCACCAATATAACAGAACTACATATTCCACACATCACAACAAAAAATAAAGCATTATCCACCAAATTGAATACTCTGATAAAAAATGACCATATAGTAAGATTACAAATTTCAATGACACCGCAGCAAACAAGAAATAAAACTAATACAAAGACAAAACATGGAAAACTGCTCTACACTACATTTAACTAACTGCAATTAAATCAAAAGCCAAATACCTTTTTTGCATTAATTACTTATTAGCCCACAACCCAGGTTCCCCCTTCTTAGGTCATCATCAGGTGGATGAGGAAGTTCTGTGGAGGAAGGGAAACTTGAATATTTGCAACTCTTCGAAATACAAAGGAGAGAAAGAAGGGAGAGACTGACTACTAAAGAGCCCTAGAAAAGAATTGAAATGTGTTTCTTAGTTTCAAACAATACAGACTCAAAATAAGAGGAATTAATGTGATAACATACTTTGGAAATAAATATGGTGGATGAAAAATACATTACACAGAAAATGAAAATCAGATGATATCAAGATTGAAGAATGTATGCACAAATGTTTTTCTCACAAATTAAGGAAATTAATTTAATACTTGGATTCTAGGATAACAGCTACACATACATGCTTCTTCTTTAAGGTTCACTTGTCACAGTTGAACTAAATTTGTACCGGGAAGCTTCTCAAATAATGCCATTCACCACTTATGAAATCCCATCCCTAAAATGATTGCTTAAAACACCAAGTTAGGTAAACTAAAATAATGAAGCAATCAAGAATATTTTAATATTAAGTCAACGACATTCAAATTTCCACTAAATGGCCTGCCACTTCATTCATTGTTAAACTCAATACAACTGACTAATGTGAAATGCATTTCTATGAGTAGAGTGATATATATACATATATATAGAGCGATATATAAAGGTAAGTTTACCTTTGTGAACACACTAATTGGCATCGCAGCATGTTGAATCATTAATTTTCAGCCTCAAAGATAAAACATAAACATTTGGGTAGAGAAGGGGAACAAAGGTAAGAGGGAAAGGAATGTCAATGGAAAATAAGCAGAATTGACAGAGGATAAATAGAAAGGAGCAGGAGCACCTTATAAATTCAAATTATAACGCGTGAAAAGACCACAACCACTCTATTTTGAAAATGAGATTCGAAATCCATGTACTTCATATCTATCCAGCCTAGTTCATTCCTAAGGACCTTTGAAGTGAATGAACAATCTCAACAGTCATTCAAACTGGTGATTGACAACATAAAATTTTTAAATATTGAACAATGCATTTGTGTGTCCAACTAGCTGCTTATTTATTACTCCTGGAAAATTCTTCATTCTTTTCAGCTGATAAAAATAACTGGGGAAAATAATTTAGCTACTGTGTAACATCATTTATACATTAACTCTTCACACAGAAGTGATAATGTTTTTAGAGGAGGGAGGCATCTAAGATATTAAATTTAGTGAGCATGCTATTCAGACATTAAATAAGTCTATTTCAGATGAGTGAGCCAATACATTCTAATTCAATCTTCTTGTGACCAAAATTAACCTTTTTATGGTGATAAAGGTAATTTAATAATTACCATTCATACATTCTTACAGGACTGGCCTTTATTTATGCAAGCAGAGAACCAAAAATCAGTTATATAGGAATTGAAATTTTGGAGGAAATGAGTATAAGGCAGTAAAAAAAAACCGAAGGCTGGTTTGATGGAGGCACTAAGTCCTTCAAATAAATTAAAATCAAGCTTTTTGGCTCTGCCTAACTCAAAAGGGAATGGGATAAAAGGTATACTTGTATGAAAAAAATTGAATAAACACCCCAGTAGAACTATTCTAGCAATGAAACAGCAAAGGTTCCAAAAAATACTCCACTTTGAAAATACATTAGCTACAACCTTTCTGATTATCAATCAATCACAGTAATCAACTCAAAGTTCCATTTGGTAGGAGAGGATAGAATATATATAAACATAATTAAAGAGTACCATGAAAATGGGAACTACAATTTTTTTCAGATATTTACTTATATTTTTAAAAATCTAAGCTCAACCAGAACAAGAAAACTCACTCAATAATACAAATAAAATATTTTAACACTAAAATATATTTCCAAACATAGAATATGACAATTAATGCAAACTATTAAATGCGTAAGAGGGATTTTGACATGTGCTATCATTACTAGTATTAGTCTTACTTTAACTGCCATACTATCAGTTCTAAATGCCGTTTTAATGAAATTTAAGCTTTGTGAAATTTTTTAACATAATTTGTACTTTAGTACCAAGTACTTGATTTACTTTCATCAATATATATTACCATACATATTTCATCAATGTATATTACTTATATCAATATACATACCATTTGAGCTACCTAATACGTATGAGTTTCTTTTATAAGATCATAGCTGAGGCATAGCTTAAAATAAGTCTAATGCTTATGATGTTCCTAATGCAATCACCCAGTGTTTTTACTAGGTATTTTCAACACATGTTTTCAGTGTTCATACCAATTCTACAAAATTCTGTGATGTGGGCATGCAGCCATAATTTAGTTTAATAGACTGTGCATTGAATGCATTAAGATAGAAGGACTCGTATAACTAATAAAAAGTATAACATCAGAAAAAGTTGTAGCATGAAACTTTGTGATTAATACACAATGCATCCATGATTACTAGTGAATTTCAATATTAGTTGAAAGATGTTTAAATCAAAAGTTTTCATATTATCAGCTGCAATAGAATGAGAGATAGGGGAAAACCCTGAAAGTGACAAATTACACTGATGATCATTACAAACATATGCATCAACCCACGCATTCCCTACTAAAAACATTAAACAGACTTCATTTTATAATAGAGACTCAAACCATTGGATAGTTTAGAAACAACAAATTATGCATGTTGAATTTCCAATATAGATCATTAAAGTAGGTTCAACTTATGAATCCAACACCAGATTTCGTCTATACATTTTGAAAAACACAACAGAGAAATTATCACTCATTGTGATGCAGAAGTAATTGCATTCAGTTAAAAAAACTAAGAATGAAAGATTATCTTCCATGCATATCTCTAATATCACATTGCATAGATGCAATGTAAGATTTGAAATAAGTTCTTTTATAATCTCTTTAAAGGGAAAATACATTACATATCCCAATCAATCTGCATCAAAACTCAATAAATTGAGTAATAACACAATATTCAATTAGAATACATTCAAATTCCTGATACATATAAAATTCCATTACTTTTGAGGGTCAGGCCAAGCAGCAGTTAAAGCTGCTAGCCAATATTACATGCAATGCGGATTGTGATGAAAAATTATATTTCATTCTCCCGTCTGACATGTGCATACAGCCAATATCAAATTAAACGAGATCTTATAAAACAATGACTTACTTTTGTACAACTTCCACTCATACCATGCATTATCATTAACTGTTCCTAATACTTGCAGAATATACACTAACATGCCACAGATATCACCCATAAAATCATGTTCCCTAAGTTATTTGTTAAAATGCTGAATTACCCTATAATTCTAACATGAACACAATGGCCCTTCCAGCTTGGTGATGATGGGAAACATGAAAGTACTTCCTCTTGGTTGAACTCTAAGGTCTATGTATAAATACTTCAAAGAAACTCCTGTGCATATAGAGTCTCTCAATTTATGTTTGGTGTCTCCTTCTAGTAATTGCTATCAGAATCACTACTACATTTTTTTTAAACCGGAGTAATCCACGCAAAGGTTGGTTCGGTGGTTGTGGGTGGAGCTCAGCTATGCCCAACAGCATTTGAAATTCACACATCAAGGAAGGGGGGCCCATTGCCTGTGGTTTCCCAGAAAGATCTGGTACCTGAAAAATCACACAGCTTGAGTGAAGCTAAGGGTTCCCAGGGGCATTAACCAGAATCAAATCCGCCCCTCTGATTAGTACACACACAGCACTCTACCAATTGGACAACCACGCCCCTTGTCATTATTTCACGACCAAACACTAATTTGACAAATTATCAATCAGAAAATATGATTGTCTCCAGTAAAGAGTTTTTTTAAGGAAGTATTACATTCCACATACTAAACCTTGTTTGCCAAAACTGAATAGAACAAGAACAATAAGCATCACTTATGGAATGTCACTGGACAACTTGTTTTGAGCACTTGTTATACATATGATTTTTCACAAGGTTAATTTTGTCTATTTGGCAAAATAACAGAAGCTCACTCTTAAATTCATTTTTTCCAATTCCCTAAACAAAATGCTAACAGCAGCATGATATGACCTAAGAATCCATTTTGTGTTTGAAGCACTAAAGAGGAATATGACTCTGAATTCTAGTAACTGGGGAAAAGGTTAAGCTAAAGGTATCTTCCACTTATAGCAAACCTAAAACAACATTTTCCCATAACCCATTCGGCACCAATAAAATAAAGCATTGGTAATACCCAACCCCAGAGGAGAATATCATTGAGCTAAATACCAATCCCTAATTTTGAAATGCATTATGTTAAATAAAGAGAAACCTATATGCATGCTATGAATGCCGTGGCATGTCTTTGACAGCTAGGAAGATGAACATCATGTTTTCCAGCCACACACAGTAGGAGTACATTCATACAATAGAAAGTAATTGGTTATCATGTCTGTAGCGTCACAATGATCTTTAAAACACTTCCAGCAATATTTACAGTAACTTTCTTCTAAACCATGCAGATTTTGTACAATATACCATAGTTGGAATTTTCATTACTAAGTATACCTACAGTAATTTCCCAAATCCAAGAGGATAAATAAAATTACTATGGGTTTCTTCCAAGTTATAACGGTGCGACTAATATGAGGTTTAGAACGGCTACAATATTATAAAACTTTTGTGCCAGACAAGAACGTCTTCCAATCACATACTTGAACTCTTGTGTGAACTTCAAGATTCAATGGATCACAATGTTAAAATGTATCCACAATTGCTCGCTAACCATATCCAAAAACAACACCACAAAATGGACAATCAGAGGTAAAATTTCAACATTTAATTTTTGCAACTGAGAAACACTTCAAATATTTGGCGTTTAGATATTTCCCACGTTAAACCAATCGAAGTATTTACTTCGCCCATAATTACCTAACACAGACGTTGCTGTGGTAGGTTATATTTCTTCAAATCTTTCCAATTGCAAGTTTTGCCAAATAAAACACTGTAACACGAAGGAAGGTAAACCAACGTATTGATGATCAGAATTTTCCAAAACATTAAATTCGTTCTACGAACTGTTGCATATTTAAATTAGTGAAAAGTAAAATTATTGATTTTCAAGCAGCTACGCAAAGAAGTTCGCAGGAACGTATTGATTTCGACTTCATTCTACTGGGTAGTCTTTCAAAAAACGACCAAAACATCATTGTAACACATAAAAATAGGTTAAAAGAAGTACTAAAAATACTAATGAACTTCGGAACATAATTCCAAAAATAATCATGAACGCATACATACGCACTTTGATTACACCAAAATTGTTTGTTCGTAGTAATAAATATAAACTATATAGCACAAATATAGTCATTCACTTTTCATCAGACGTTTTCATCCCAAGAGTTTAACATCTCATGCTCAATCTCACAGTTTACTAGTAGCTTCCATAAGTATGGACTATCACTGCAAATCTCATACAAGTGAATGATTGCTAATGACCCTTTACCCGAAATAAATAATATATACACAGTAATATAAACACTTGCATAAACTTTAATGCACTTAGGCCACTAAAAAACTATGAAAATGGATATAAACGAGCACACAGAAAATAAAACTCAAGAAATCAATACAGACGTAGAAGCGAAAACTCAACTCACTGATCAAAATGTAACACTTTTGTTCAAAACCCCACATAAAATAGAAAACTATAACTTCTTATTGTACTTTCTACCAAATTATATAACATTTTCACTGATGAACCACAGAAAGTGATTATAATGGTATTTCATGGATTCATTGCGCAAAAGCTTCAGTCGATTGTCAGAAGATCGGCCTTCCCACAACGCATCACGACATGTAAAGATAGACGAATCTTCCATGCAGTAGAGGAGTGGACAGGAAAAGATATTTTGTTTCTTGCAGGTAATCATGCATTTACATAAAGTGCAAAATGAAAATACACTATTCACTAGTAGCACAGTCTACTTTTCCCTCGATGATGAACGAAGGGTAGGAAGGAAGGAAAGAGGAGGGGCGCTCTCTCTCTGGAAATATAACGGGAACGCAGCCCCCATCTGTGACACAGACATCGATTATCACACATTCCCGAGTAGGAAAACAAAAATCGATGGTGTTGGAATATAAGATGAGATCTTCAGACACAACACAAATGCATCACTGGGTACACCACACGGTTCTGGGAGCCGTAAATTACTTCTCTTAGACTATGAACTTACCCCTTAGATCCAACGATACAACACACTGCGATCCTCCTTCGGTCCTCTTTCACGGCTCCTGCCGCTCTCTCTCTCTTCCACACACACATACACACACAAGCTCCCACCCAAAGCGGCTAGCTTCGCTCTCTTGTGAGGCACACCCCTATCGGCCTGCGAGGAACTGTTGGGCGGGGAATGAACGTGAGCGTTCGAAGAGCAAAGGGGAGAAACTGAGAGGATGAGGGATTGAGAGAGAACTTCTGTGACGTCACCACCGGATGTTGCCACAGTCACCAGTCGGATGTTTACATCCGTACACCGAGAAGGCTAGCCTGAAAGATATTCGAATACCATTCCCACAGTGCAAATCACAGTAACCAGGAAAATTCCAGCAAATTATTTAGCGTCGCTTGGGAACGAGAGCGTCGAGGAGCTGGATATCGATTCGGAAACACAACAGCGAAGAGAGAACGTGCGTTGGCTTGTCTGCCCACTCGCGCGCGCACGCACACAGTCGCTTTCTCGGCTCACACGAGCGATCTCCAGACTGGTCCACCATATATGGCGATGGCAGCCGTACATGTATGCACCCTATACAGGCCGCAGATGTAAAAATAAAGACTTAGTCGTGGTTTCATAGGCGCATAATGGACTGCAGAAACAGCTTAATACTATTCATGGCTTTTTTCAAACATTTGCGGTAGCGCTAAGGAGCAGCTAGCACGAGCGTGAGTCTTTTTTTCTCTCTCGCTAGCAGACAGATTGAAGAGTGTGGGTGTTCTCATATCCTCCACCTTTCTTTCCATCAAGTCGACGTCATTTTAAACTCAGCGCGCTGCTTGAAAAGCAAAGCCGAAGGTTGTGGTATGAAACCATTTCTACCAGCTGACATTTTAGTGCTACTCTAAAGCATCACAGTAATATTGGTATATTGTGTGATATGCAAGATAATCAGATTTAGATTTTTACTATTGTGAAATGAAGTATTTCAGAGAGTTTTGCTCTTCAGGTTGTTATTATTACATACAATTAATTCTGTGGCCAGCATTTAACTTCCCTAGAGCTTTTTATTCGAAGCCGACGAGAGTTTATCTCTCCAAACCTGTAGGTACACGAGCCATCTATATAAATAAATCTTCGTTTGCAATGCAAATCATATGCAATTCCTGAAATATTGAAAAGTAATTGATAAATATTACCACAACTATTGTTTCAATACTGAAGGAAATGGAATTACCGAGGTCATGCAGCACATCGCCCAAGTGATTCCAAATAATCAACTAATGTACTCGCATTTTTGCAGGACCTAGGTAGTGAGTCTTCAAGTTATGTCTATATTACAATTCTCCCGAAAATTTTCAATAATTTTCGAATTCCAAAAGTAGTACGAAGTTGGATATGCTAGATAGTATTTCAAACTAGACTCCTATGTTTTTTTCACTACTCAGAATAATTTTTTATCATTTCATCCACGTTGATGACTATGAAATTTCAATGACGATGCCAAGAATATGAAGGAAAGTTCAATGCCTTCAAAGACTGTGGCTTAGAAAGTAACGGAGTAAGGCCGGCGATTAATAAGCAGCGCGTCAACACTCGCCGAAAATTGGATGTCCACAATCACACTCATTCCCGAAACCAATATGTCTCATTGGCTCATTATTCTTCTGAACAATGAAACAATTGGTATTTGAATACATATGAAGAAACATTGAAGAAAGAAAATTAACACCTACAATTACACGGTTATCACTTTCGCCTATCGGCCGAGAGAGCCTAGACACATTTGACGGGGAGCGCGAGTCTGATGAATAAGGTTTGCACCTGTGCAAGTGGGAGTCGAGTATGGAATTCAGAGTGATTGCGACTGGAGACCTTGGAATGTCGGCGGAATTGGGGAGGGCTGGGTGGATTCCGTGGGTGGATCCCGTGGGATTATTCCTCCCCCTTCCCCTCACATTCATTTCCCATTGGTTGTGTGCCCCTTGTATCGGCATCGGTAATGGAGGAAGAGCACGAAGTGAGGCAGAGATGACCAAAAATGGACGACCCGTCCGTCCCCTTCCCTCTCCTGGTTCTCCCTTTCCTCCGAGTCTACCTGCGGTGGAAGGCGGGGGCGGGGGCTTCTGAGGCGGGCGTGGGCGTCTCGGATTATGGGCACTGCTGCCTGGAATCGCCACAGATAAAAGGGATAAGAATTGGGTCACACAAAAACTGACAATTATTTTCACCTATAAAAGGACCAGTTTTGTGAGTCATGAGGACATTTACATTTCACCCTGTGATAATGATATATTGATAACATATTTTGTTGGACAGTGCATGCAAACGCGCCTCACGTACTTACATTGAAATCAACTTTTGACGATCAAATTACTAGGACGAGTTACAAACATGCATGCTCTGAATGTATAAAAACACCCTATGTAGGATTCCAACGTGGCACCTACAAATAATAAGGCGAGGACTACATCTCAGCCAGTGAGACTGGCAGTTGTGCTTAGTAACATGCATCGACGACTACGATTATATCTTACTGTTCGTATCTTTCAACTCGAAATACAATTGAAATTCCGTGTTCTAGGATCCGATATTCAGGTGTTCCAAACAGCCGCTGAGCACGCTAATACTTAATATGGAAAGAACAGCTGATGGCGATATTTAATCATTGAGAAAATTCACCATTAATATTTTAGTCATTATCTTTGGAACATTTAGTTTTGATTTTTACTAATATCCTATGTAAACTCAATAGCAATTACTAGGAACGACACAAAGTTGACGCATATATTAATGTGATGCTTACTTCTTTGACAAACAAAGACCAAAAGATATTCCTACTATTTTAATAAAAACCTCAAAACCACTGCGGTTGTTTCCCAGATCAATCATTTACAGAAACCTATGTTGGGCTCTGCAGCTGCGCTAATGGCTGACTTGAGATCGCTCTGATAAACCCATACGTAACCAATACATAAATGAGGCCAGAGTTTCGGTATATCATGCATATAGGTACTTATAACCAGGATTTTAGATAGGCCTATTCCGCTGTTGGTTCACAACCGCATTGCCGAAAACTTTCTCCCACAAATGTCCCGTCATATTCATCCGTTTTCCCGAAAATCTAACGCGCAATTGTTAACGCTAAATCTTAAAATCATTTTTTTAAAGCACCTTATCTTTTTTTTCTCTTTAACGATTGAATTTAAATTCACTTCAAAATTTTAAGGGCAGTACTTAGTTTAATGACCCTACAGTCCACTTTCATGGCCATATTACATATTATTTTAATTTTCCGTCACCTCACGGATTTATCCGCTAGTCTGTGCTAGTTCTCGAAGCTTTTGTAATTTTAAAGACCTAGCAAGCGAAGAATTAATTACTCAAGGACAAGATGTCATTGCTAAATATCCGTAGTTAGGCAAAATTCACACATTTGACCTATTTTTTAGACATGTGGGCTTCCATAGTATTTTTCAAATGAACAGTTTCTATCACCTTTACTTGGCTATTTGCGTAATGTATTTCTCCTAGAATCTTAACAATGTTACTACATGGCACATATTTGAGACAGTTTAACTCTGCGCAAGCAAATAAAAATGCATGCCTTCCAAACTTTTCAGTTGGAAATGTGAGAGCCCCTGAAACCAATCTGACTTTGAATTAATCAATTTGACTTATTCAACTTTAATGATCACAAGGTAATTGAAAAACTTTGCATACAGTTCGTAAACTTACAGTAGGAGAAGCTAATTCGCTTGTGGAGTGAGCAAACGGCTAAGATTACATTGCACCGTGAACTTGATCTCGAAAAAATCCCTTATTAAATAGGTCAGACATCGAATATACTGGCTACCTGTCTGAAATAAACCAAAACGGGAAATTTCAGCAGAAGAGACGACCGGTGACTTGCTACCATAGAAGACTTATCCTTGTGTCGTACTTATGTTGCGAAAAACCACATCATACCAACACCAAAAACCATCATTATAATTTTATAAACTTTTGAATTGAAATAAAGTAGTATGAACTAAGCACTGAAAACATTATTACCGGAGTCAAAACCTATCAATTTATGGGTATATTTATTAACACTGAGCTACTTCTCCACACATGCCAATTAATACGTTCAGGATACATGACGCACATATTTATGGACATACAAGTAAATCAATTTATTCCATTTTTACGACACCATAACCTCGATAACATAGCAGTTCTAATAAGTTTATTCTATTGAAGATCAAGGGTACTCTTTTACTAAAGATAGATTTTGTTCAGTCCCTAAAAACAATTACGTATTGCACATCGCGTGGAATTCCTCTTATTTACCAGTATTATACCCATCTTCAGTTCGTCCAACCTTCTACCTGCCTTCGTGCCGTCCAAAAAGCCTCTACTCCGAATTCATCCTTATATTTCGGCCTTTGACATTCCACCTCTCCTTAATATACATTGCTTTTGTCTATTATCGTTCTCAAAATATATTGGACTGGTATCATAATTTGATTATTTTACGGTATCTAGTTTTATTTGATATTTTAACTTTCATAACATCATTAAGAAATCCTCTATTTAATTTCACACATATTTTTATCGTAGACTGTGCTTGTAGGAGCTTATTTCTTGCAGAAGAATCTAGAATTGGAATCACAAGTGACGTAATAATCTCAAGTTGCCGACATCGTTGGTTTCATTGTTAGATCACCTAAAATTAGGACATACTCTTACTCATGGTTCACGAGAAAAGATTTCATAGCTGAGAACTGACTGATAGTTTGAAGTAGTCATACCGTGAGTTTAGACGAGGATGGAAAGTTACTATGTACCCATATTCCCTCATTTTAAAGTGCGATCAAGATGTTAACAGATTCATTAAAGAATTAGAGGTCGTTCGTGTAAATGGATGCTTATTTTTACAGTTTGGCCATAGTACTTGCCCCGTGAAACTAAAATTAAGCGACTGGCAGTAGTAACAAGATCGTTCGCGAGCAATGTCTTATAATAGTTCCACAGATGGGAACAGAGAAAGCGAGAGGATAGGGGGGAGGGCGACGGACGTCGTCCAGAAGGCCAAGAGTGAAATAAATCAATCACGAAATGAGGTGAAGGAACTACGGATCCCAATAGAGGATGGAATACGGAGGATGAGTGGGAAGATTACGGAAACTCGCGGACGACTCGGAAACTTAAATATCTGAGTCCTTGCAAGCGTAAAATCAAATTTCCCTGGATTTGCCTCTGATTGAAAATAATGAATTTCAATCCATTGTAATATATGATTGAATCAATTAAACCAAACTATAATTTGGATTACTATGACATAATTTTTCACCTGGCATCCTAATGTCTTTCTTGGCAATCCTTTTAGGCTGGTAATACCTTCCTAAGAACAGCTTCGAAAAACTTATAGATTCAATCTATGTATGTACTGCTGAAATATTTCTTTTTTGTCAAATATTAAGACATGTTTTATTTCATACCAGCCATGACCTGAACTGTATTTTTCTGTCTTTTCATTGTATATATTTTTTTCTCACTGCGCACCAATGTGTGCATTTTCATTCATTTCAAGGGCCCACGTTTAAATCACGGGAGTGGCGAATATCTCAGTGGGTAGCGTGAATAGACATCTACCGCCAATTCGTCGGTCAGTCAACGTCGGGTTTCCCTCCACACTGCATAATACTTAACTTATTACTTAACTGTTCATAACATAGAAAAATACCTCCGTTTCCGTCCCCCTACCGTAAACTATCTGCTATTACGAATTTCAGACACATGCTAGAATCAACATAAACATCATCATTTCACAACTGTGTATTGTGAGGTCCCACGTTCCTTGGAAATATCTCCTTATCTCTCTCGTATCCGCATCGTATTACCACAGTGGCTTCCTGGCATAGCAATGATCACTTATATTTTGCCACATCTTTGATTTACATTGACGTTATTTCTAGAGGCCAAGTTCCTTCATTCGTTTTATATATCGTTGACTCAATACGATTGATGGCAAGCTCATAAAAAGAAGTGATTATGGCGATTTTTCCGTACTGAGGAGGCCGTAAAATATGCACAACGGGTTCTTGGCCTCAACATCTGCAATTCCTTCTCCTTATAAGGATAATCCGAGTCCAACATTAATGCGTGACTAACGCCTCGGGGGCGACGCCGGAGCTCAAGCACACTCTCGAGGAAAACATCAAAGGCAGTCTGAATTCCTCGAATGATTACGGCGAGACATTTCGCAAGGACAAATGGAAAATCTCGAAATGCATTATTGGACATTCTTTCTCTCAGTCGAACACAATGGAAGCACTGAAATAGTAAAAGGTTTCAAGTAACTTTCTGGCGTTAGCTGGAGAATGCACACCGTAGGCTAAAAATATCTCCTTAACAATACCCTCTGTGCATTAAATTAGTTTGACGGTCACTCCGCTCGTCCTATTCCTTGGAGTTTTTCTGCAACAGTACCCCATAGCACAGGAGTGGAATGAAAACAATTAAATCAGTGCAGTTTACGCTGGTGTGACTGAAAGCACATAAAAGAATATCTGCCCAGGTGCCCCCTAACACGCGAAATACACAGTCGGGACTCCGTCGTTGTGACAGGCGATAGCGCTTGGGCGAACAAATTCATTTTCGTGCGCGTCAAACACTCGACCAGACAAAAAGCATCCCGTTTTTCTGTGACGCGGTCAATAAGCATTACATGAATTGTTAATGTGAGACGGACGATTGCCGCAGCCATCTGTGCCGCCCAGGCATGCAAGAGTACGTCATAATAGCTAGGAATTATGGATACGAAGAAGGTCGGAGGGTCCGTCGGCTTGAACTTCTCACTCTTAAATTAAAGCAGCAGAGGTTTATGCACTTTATCCGACGTGTGATGCACTGCACTCGGTGTGCTAACCACCATGGAGAGCAAAGAACACGGAGTTCTCTCCAACCCATGCTCCCCACCCAACCAAAAGTAGGTAGATGAAGTGACACTGAGGAATACTTGGATTCCTGGAGATAATCAAATGGTGTACGTGGTAATGTAAAACACTTGGATATTACCATAATATCGGACGTAAATTGTAGAAAATATACCTATGAAATGTTTGAGATGCTGATTTGTGAAGATACTAGCATTTGTTAAACAATGTGTGGTCGTAGCAGGGAAATATACCAATAATAAGTGAAAGAGATATGATATTTTTCCATAGTTATACATCGCGTCAAATATGCAGAGAGCATTTTGAGGCCATTCTGAGAACACTTTCATTTCTAGAATTGAACAAAATACAGAGAAAAACTGTCCGATTAAAGAAAAAACTACCATGAAGGGACGGGAACGTCACAAATTGACAACCCTAACCCGGGTCGAGGGCGCATGGAGACTCGAGGACTCAACATAAGATTGGATACATAACAAAGGCATCAATTTTGCTATTTTTATATCGAGGTTGGGAAAGTATTCTAAGTAATACCAGGCAGGTTAGAAAATAGTGACAGAGTTACAGAAACAGGGTGTCGAACAGAAAAAATTAATTATCTCTCGCAAAATTCACGATTTCAGCATAAAAACACGAAACCACCATTCTCTGACGATTTCCTATTTCATTTTTTATGGTTAGTGTCCTACTAATAGTAATGTTTATTGGGCAAAAAGGAGCCCTGTGAAGCCCTAGATTTCATCATTTAATGCATGCATAGATGAATTTTACATATGAAATCAATAGAACATGTGCAAAGAATTTATGTCACAACAGCCTTCTCCTCCAGAAACTGCTTCAATGACTAAAGGATTTTTAACCAGCCATGTAGAGAGTAGTTTAAAGTTTTGGCGTGGACATATTTTGGAGGTATTTATCCAATTTGGTCAATGCCACTGCCAAACACCCCTGCGGAACCTTGTTGGGCATTGTGTGGTTGTAGATATTTTTTTAAGTCGACAGTATGACCACCCTTATACCGAGTACATTCCCTAAACCCGACAAGTACTTAAGGGGAAAGGGGCGACCGTTTCACCCTTTGGATCTGCTAATGATCACTGCAATTCAATGTCCACTCGTTCTCCAATAATTGAGGCCAATACGCTTACGAAAATAGAGAAGACTGTAATAACAACTACACCGTTCTCGTTATGATAGTGCTTGCACATGCATTTCTGAGGCTTTTGGTATTGAGCATTATCGTTGCATGTGTTCCTTTCTGCGGTGCATGACTCCCCTTTAAGTATGTATGCGTCATTCCTTTGGTGCATGCCTGGTGTAAAATCACCCCCTGCCACACACCCCAGTGGTGGATTGCAAGGTATTATGTAGATATACATGATATCAGAACCTTCAGGTACTCAGTTAACTACATTTGACATGTGCGAAAATCCATCTCTCGGGATAGTTGCTCAAAGGGTTGATCCGGTCGCCGAGTCGTATGGTGTCTACTCAACAAAAGCAGAGTGCAGAACTTTTTATTTCTGCCCTAATTAAAGGTTAGCTTAGGGAGTAATGCGATTCTCTTTATGGTTTCTTTTTTCTGTTTCTTTTTCTATATGTCAATTTGCACGTATCGAACGTTTCCGCGTATGTAACAACGCCTTCCATCGAAAGTTCGGGAGAGTCTTATTCCACAAGAAAATTCTTTTTATGATAAAACCACGCGTGCATTCGCTTGACAGTTTCACGTTTCCTCGGCCAATCGTTTGTCGGTCGATCGGCAGCGCCCGACTTTCACCTTTCTGCGGTGACCCGTCAGATTAAAAGGGCCGCGAAACTGAGAAAAAGTACATAGAATTGCCAGGGTGGTACGATTATGTGGATGTACGCAATACAATTAGTATCATGGATGGTAAATGGATATAATTCCAAAATTCAGATGAGTACGGGAAAATAGAAACTTGGAGCGATACTTATTATTAATTAAAAAAAATTATTTTCGACTAAACAGCATCTATTAGATCTACCTCTAACACTACTACTCTATAACTATACATATTTCTAATAATCCACTCACAAGTTCGAAGCAAATTACACGGATAAATGGAATAATTTACGCCTTTATTCAGTTACTGAATAGTTTCATGATAGGTATGGTTTATACAAAACAAATTTCATTTATACTTTTACTTTCATTGTATCCTACAATGTAGCCACTTTTAGGATTTGTAGCAGGGTTTGATTACTAACATAGCATCGTAGTTAACAATACATTTTACTCTCGGCTGCAGCAGATGACCAACTTGCACCCTACCCACCCCCTCCCTCTGGGAAAAATCTTAAAGTTGACTTCAATTTTTACGTAAACACGTTACCTATACAGGGAGGTCACGCCGACATATTACTGCATTGTTTTCATCCCGATACTGTTCGGTGTAGGAAATCCAATCTGTACCACGTTGAAAGTGTATCGTTATCAATTTTATTTAAATCGACGATGATAGAGGGAATGGGATATGGTGCAGCCCTTTAACTCACTCAATCGTATGCTGCCGCCGATGCGTGAGGCGGGCAGCTGGTGCCGCTCGGGCATGGTCCCGCGTGACCTCTTCGCGGTGCTCGGCCCGAGAGGAACGGTCGAAGGCCGGAAGTTTGCGGCGAGAGCGTCGAAAGAGCGGCAGGAACGAGGATTCCCACAAAAAAGGAAACGAATTTAACACTTTTTTTCTCTCACAATTTCTGCAGCAGTCGGCCGGCGTTCCCAGATATCAGAACCACTTCTAGGAATGAACCACGGGCTTCCTGGAATGGGAATATTTTGACGGTAAGGCAATTCTAGTTTTTAGAATTCCTACGCGGAATGGCGTGAATTTCTGGATCAAGGTTCGGAATAAGGGTGGACGTGACGATAATGGGGAAATGTTTCACACATTTTCACTGGAAATCCATCGTTCACCTGCGTTTCATGATGGAATGGAAAGGCTTTTATGGAGATGACGTTCGCGAACGTCCTCTTTTTGCTCTCCTCCGTGAGTAATTTCAATTCGAACTATTACAAAAAAGGCGATTCCGTTACTGATTTCGTGGTGTATATTGATTTCATAGGCATACAACGTTAATGGCATATGAAAATGTATTGGGACGGCTTCCAGAGTGTTCGAGAAGAAAATTTGACCGACCAATTTGTCCTCTAACGCACGTTTTTCTCATACATAGCTTGAGACTTTCTAAAATTCTATTTCTTATTCCCTAAAGTATAGCTCGTGTTAAAATTTCACCCACACAAGGCACGATTTGAGTTTATCCGGCTTGTCATAAAATAAGAATATTTGGGAAAAAAATATATTCCCATGTTGCGCAGGGTGCATGTTTATGATAACCTTCAATTTTAACTCCTTCAAAAATGCTCGATTTTCACCAATACGTAACCCTCATGAAAATAAAAATATTCCAGCGATCAAATCCTGAAATTTCTGGCACCAAAATTGCTTTAAAATATAGTGTAATGGCCACTGATGCCACCAAAAATAATTTTAAAAAATCAAAGAGAAACCTACTCAAGTTTATATTCAAGTTTTAGCTTTGCCAGAATATTACTTACACCAAATATTTTAGATACCCGTATTCACTAGTGTTCCTCATAACACTACCCTCATTCCTAACATAATTTGTAGGGGACATTGCTCTCCGTAGGATACTCTAAGTGGACGTTTAAATGACGCCACAAACTAAAAACCCTTCAAGGAAGCGATGAGGTTGGAAGGAGGAATGGACCTTTAATCGCAAATGGGAGTGCCATGTGGAAGGTACAATATGCCCTCCAGACGACGTAGGGGGTTGGAAATGGATTTGGAGAGGCGACTGAGGATACGGGCCTTTGGAACGAAGTGTTACAAATATAGTTATATAAATATAGTTTTCAAAGAATAGAATTCTGGAAAAGGGAGAAAACGTATTTCACCGTTCTCGTTCCACATCATCACTGGCTGACACTGAAGGAAATTCGCACAGTTAATATGATGGCGTACTTAAATTACATTTTCTAAATGTTATGTTGTTAAAGAATTAACTCTAAAGTGTTGCTCTGTATCGTGGGAATACTTTTTTCATCTAACTATCCTAACTTCGCCAGAAGCAGATGAGCTTATTTACAACATCTGGGGCATATATTTGATTCAACTGCCATAACTCGCAAGTCGTCTTAGGTATCCTATTCTTCGGACGGAATTTGTAGCTATCCCGTATAAGTATCCGTCATTGGCATTGATAATTGACATCGGGTACGAGCGATACCATTTGTCGCCATCGTAGGGCAATATCATTCATCGCCAAAGTAGCTTCAGAGAAGAACGAAGTTGATACCTTATGCATGACGTCACATGTTGATGGAAGAATTGAAAAAAAGAAAACTTTTTTCTCCAACTAAAGTAAACATTAAAAAGTAAACATGAAATGGCCGCACATCCCTTTTATAAACAAGTGCGAATCGCATGCTAACTTCCTGAAATACCTATTGAAATTCAACGAGCATATCATAATGAAAAGAATTAGTTAGTGGTGATAATTAGACAATATTCATGTTTTATTTTTAATGATAATCTTCCGGTTAGGGTATGTTTCTGATAGACACCACTGCTACACGACTAACGTGATACTGACATCTCAGAAACCTACTAAAATATCCCATTCTATTCATGTTTAAACAACCATATTCCTCAAAATGTTTTCCTTGAAAACAGAAAATGCTCATGTCGTGAAACTATATTTTAAACTTTTCATTGTACATTTTCATCCAGCGTGCCATCCATTTCAACAATCGTGCCATTGTACATTTTCATTGTACATAACATTTTCATCCAGCAGTAAAGAAGAAAAAAAATGTATTTGAGTAATTTACCTCCAGCATGCCGCATATTGCCATAGTCGTTTGATCATTTTGGTTTGTCCACGTATTTTCTCAACCTTCCATTAATACCTTTAGGTTCTGTGAAATATTAATAGTTATAGTATATCAAAGACTGGTGTAGGTTTTCCTTTGTAACCCATTCACATCTATTTTACAATATTTTTGTGTCAATACTCCTTCGTCATTAAAATTTCTCCCTATCTAGGTATTTAGCTTTCAACTTGATTTAAAGTGGCCGATTGGTTTCTCGCCTTAGTCTTATACCTAATTTTTATAAGAAATACTCAAAACGCATTTTCCTGTCCATATTCCTAATCATCTCTTCTTTAAGTAATGAAACATATATCAATAATTGATAGCTTGTGTTATATATAACAGTCTGATATAAAATTAAAAGACGAAAATGCTATCATTTCCTTTGAAAACTTTCATATAGGTATCTCTACCATTTTCTGCATTATGATTAAACTTACATGACGGTGTACTAACCACTTACGTCACAGAGAATTATAAAAATATTTGCGCCCAGTAAGAAAGTTGAAGGATATCACTGTTGTCATCTGATGAAGATGTTGAAGACAAAAGACGACCGCAAAACAACGATTATTAGGCATTTTTTATGCTATTTCAGTGAATGCATTATTTCACGGCCTCGGTAACCCTATACCTACTCAGATGGAATTCAAAAATGGCAACGGTGATTCTTAAGGAATAGCTAATGATGCCATTTCGCGTGGCTGATGCCACAAAAGGCATCCATAGTCATGTAACATCGGGCGACATAGTTAGGGAATAACCCTTTCAGGGTGGATCTCAGATGCCAATTGATAGATTTGAAAGAGAGGTTAATTCAGTCGCATGGCTTAGTTAGGCGCTGACTCGATCCTTCAGGTGATTTATGGGGAAAATCCCCAGAATACGAATCCGAAATGAGGAGAAGGCGGGCGGGATAAGTGGCGCTCAACACGCAAGCTCCATTAGGTGAGTGAGCGAGGAAGCCTTGCCCGGAAATCCCCGTCCGTGTAACTCCATTTCCAGAACAACGGGTCAGTCTGTGACTCCCTCTTTCCCCGTAAACCCCCCC